>JAODAL010011617.1:0-99107 GCA_025379985.1 Phyllomedusa bahiana | reverse complement strand
GGAAAAAGAAAAACATACCAAACCCAAGAGAAATCAGCCATGGATCTCTCAGAACACGGCAATAGCACAACCTCTAAAGTTTGCAGTATCAGAACTGCGAAGGACCAGCCAAACATGCTGTCGTCCAAACCTATGTGGGGGTCATAGCTGCCTGCATTGGCAATACGAGGCATGCTATTCCAGAGGAGCCAATAAGGTCACATATCTCCAAAGGACTCAGTGTTAAGGCGCAATGGGGCACACAAGATTACAATAACCAGAAAAGTAAAATTTTGGTGGGGGTTACACAAATGCAAAGAGAAGCTGCCTAAAGAAAAAAAAAAAAAGGGGGAATAGGGGAGAGAGGAAAAAGGGAAAAGGGAAGAGAGGGAAGAGAAGAAAAGAGGAAAAGGAGAGAGAGAAAGAGAAAGAAAAAAAAAAAAGGGGGGGGAGAGTGTGGGGGGAGGCGGTAATGGGAGGTAGGGGGAAGGGGAGGATGGGCAGCGTCTCGAGTATAATAAAAAAGGGCCAAAGAAGAGCAAAGCATATTACAGCATAACAGTCAGTGGATTAGAAAGGAATACAATCACAGAGCAGCTCACAGTCAGTTGTCAGATGGGCTATGGCGTATCCGGTCCCTCGAGACCTCACTACTTTGAGCTTTTCTAAGAGATCGGCGGTCCCGCTGCGGCAGCGGAGTTCTCTGCGAACCCCAATGTCCGGGAGAATTCTCTGCACCAACATGGCGACCTAAAGGAGAAGAAAGAAACATGGACGACCAGTCTGACAAGGGGACAGGTGGAATGTCCAGCGCCGCCAAGAATGACGGTAGGTCAGCAGGAGATCTAACAGTGAGAGTCTCTTCACCCCTTCGCACTTGCAGAGAAAAGGGGAAACCCCACCGGTATGGGATGCTGTGAGACTGCAAAATGGATAGCAATGGTTTCAAAGTCGCTCTAAGCTTCAGTGTACGCCTGGAGAGATCCGGGAAGAGAGAAATTCTGGCGCCTTCAAAGGAAATGGAAGAGGTGCCTCTCGCCCTTTGCATAATTGCTTCTTTAAGGGAGAAATAATGAATGCGGCAGATGACCTCTCTCGGTTTGGATACATCTAAGCTTGGTGGTCCCTCCTGTTTACCCCCTGGTCTCCGTCTGTATGAGGCAGGCCAGAAACAGCACCCTTCTGACGCTGTGTGGGTGTCATGCCTCCTCTGGCCTGGCTGCCCATCCCTGCGTTCATTAAGCCTCCTCTCTCCTTCTGCAGCTGTAATGTACCTGGAGAGCTCGAGTCTGAAGTCACAGGTGCAGCCAGAGCAGGACCTCCATGCGGCATGCTGTAGTGTGGGGACCGTGTGTGGGAGGCATCCATCCCGTGGGTCTGCAGCATGTGATATGCGGGATCTCCGTTTCTGCTCACCGCCAACACTGCGTCCTGCTCTCGGCTCCTCTCTTGCTCTCCGACGCTTGCAGGCTCACGGCAGGACTTCATCTGGACTTGCTGCAGCGTCGGGGACTTCTGCACGCTCAGCATCTCCCGTGGCTCCCGGCCGTTAGACCTGCGAGGCGCGTCTTCTCTGCAGTGCTGCGGCGCACGGCATGCCGGTTCCCCACTCGCCGCCGTCACCGTGTTCTGCCCCTGGACTCTCTCCTCACCTCCGGCATCTGCAGGATCGCGTCGGGATCTCTTCCGGGCTTGCTGCGACGCCAGAGACTCCTGTGCGCTCGCCCTCTCCCGCGGTTTCTTGTTGTTAGGCGGCTTCTTCTCCTGCGCCGAGCGCTCCCAAGATGGCGCCCGCTCCTGTGACTGCTCTCTTGAAGCGGGCTGCAGCTCTGCTAGTGGAGCGAAGAAATTAGAGATGAGTACTCTGTCTTCCAGAGGCTCTGAGGAGGCTTTGCTCCTTCTTTTGCCCCTCTTTGAGCCCATCATAAGGTATTTTAGCCCCAATTTAGCGTTGTGCCCAAGAGCAGCTCTTTCACGTGCGTCCTTCCAACACCATGGCAGGCCACGCCCCCCCCCCTCCCCGAGAAGTCATTTTTATAATTTTTTGGGGTCATGTTGCTTTGAAATGCAGCTATACTACAGGTCCTATTATAAATTTTTTTGTTTCTAACAGAAATTTGTTCTTCACAATTGTCAAAAGTGGCTCAAGGGTCATGTTTTGAATTTTTGGGGCATTTTGCTGTGAAATGCAGCTATACTACAGGTCCTATTATAAAAAAAATGTTGTTTCTAACAGACATTTGTTCTTCACAATTGTCAAAAGTGGCTCATGGGTCATGTTTTGAATTTTTGGGGGCATTTTGCTGTGAAATGCAGCTAGACTACAGGTCCTATTGTAAAAATGTGGTTTCTAACAGACATTTGTTCTTCACAATTGTCAAGAGTGGCTCAAGGGTGATGGTGCTGTCAGAAACAGGAATAGGTAGGACACTGTTAATGGACACATATTGCAAAATGACTTGTTTTTGCAAGATCTTTAACATAGCTAGCAATCCCTGTATTGAGACAACCCATTTAATACAATTAAAAAAAAGAGAAACAAAGACGTGGTGGGATTCCATCCTATTTTAAAAATGTGTTTTCTAGAATTAAACTACTAAAAAACTTGCATGTACAAAATAGCTGGTACAAATATTCCTTTGAATTGTACAAGGGAGGTACAGGAAGACTTGACCAGATGTAGGTTATTCAGAGGACATGGAGTATGGAGCACGGACAGAGAACAAAGAACAGAGACCATTTCCTCCAGCACGTTGAGTAAAACGAGAAAAAGAATGCCAAGAAAAAGGGCACCTGGGTGGAACAGGAACGTCAACCACCAGCATTTCCAAGTGAAGCTCAATTGGTCCGCACTCATACGGAGGGGCAAGCGCTACCCAGGTCTTGACTGTGTACTGAGGAAGGCTGGAGGTCTTACCTCACACTTCCGCTTCCGCACTCTGCTTCAGCACGACTGTTTTCGTTGCTGCGTCATAAGGGCATTTTTACCGTGTTAATAGATGACGGACGCCAGCCTGGGCTCTCACCGCACCCACTGTAACTCCGGCCCTGGCAGCTGAACCTGCGTGTTAATAGATGACAGACGCTAGCCTGGGCTCTCACCGCACCCACTGTAAGTCTGGCCCTGGCAGCTGGACCTCCGTGTTAACAGATGGCTGACGGCAGCACTGGCTCTCACCGTTAGGGGCAATCAGGAGAGCTTCAAATTTCTCTAAAAAAATCTGATTTTGAAAAAGGTGATTTCTGTGAGGTTAAGTAGTGTCAAAAAGGGCTCCAGGGCTGGACACAAATTGCACAATTTGAGGCTTAAAATTTTCTGGGGCTGGAGTCACTATGGGGTCGCATCATTTGATCTCCAGGGGAGTCTGTCCCTAATCACTGAAGAAGGATTTGGAGGAAAAATGAAACCATTGAATTGATTGGCTGAATCACTCTCAGAAGCCAGAGGGCAAATGTCTTCTCAAGTAAGAAGTGTTTTGGGGATGATTAGGACATTTTTATTACTTCGGTGGTGTGCGGACGAATTAACACATCTACACGTGTAAAAAATACCTTTAAAAACTGCAGGGAGGGGTGTATTTTGTATGTTATCACACTTGGAAAAAAAAGCAAAATGATAATAATGTAAAACTATAAATAAAACTTCCCTAAATAAATTCTGTAAACAAATGTCAGTTACCAAAAAATATACTAAATGACAGTCACTGTACAAAATAGCATAGTGCCACTTTGTGATCTGTGGGTCAAACAGGTTTAGGGTCATGCTGTGGTACAGGACAGGTATAGTCAATGTCCAGTTCAACTAAAATGGTGCTTGAAAGACTACTTTTTCTGGCACTTTTTAAATCTGGGGGTTGTGCAGGTTTGGGGCTCATGCTGTGGCCCAGGACAGGTATAGTCAATGTCCAGTTCAACTCAAATAGTGGTTGAAAGACTCCTTTTTCCGGCACTTTTTTAATCTGGGTTCATGCAGGTTTGGGGCTCATGCTGTGGCCCAGGACAGGTATAGTCAATGTCCAGTGAAACTAAAATAGTGGTTCAAAGACTCCTTTTTCCGGCACTTTTTTAATCTGGGGGTCATGCAGGTTTGGGGCTCTTGCTGTGGCCCAGGACAGGTATAGTCAATGTCCAGTTCAACTAAAATGTTGGTTCAAAGACTCCTTTTTTTTTCCAAAATATTTTATTATTTTCAACAGAAAAAAAATAGAACAAGAATGATACCACGAAGAGTACATGTTCATTTGATGTTTTACAAACTAATATCTTTATAACGACATAGTATCAAATCATGATTAATTAATAACAGCATTCCTGTTTCTGCATTGTAAGGTTCGGGCAACCTTCATATATCCTGAGACATGTCATCTACCAAGCACAGAAGACAATGCAGTAATACTAGTGAGCAGTGCGCTGCGACTATTGTAGTCACCGCTGACTGGTACAAGTATCGGAGTAAAATAACCACAGACAAAACAGAACAAAAGAAAAACAAAGACAAATATTCTTATAACAGAGATAATTTTTCCGCCAGAGGTGCTATGATTGTGCCAAAATATCAACAAATATCGGTCAATTAGATTCAGTCTGTCTGAAACGCATGGGTGGCCTGTCCCTGTGGTTCCCCGTGGCCTTCCAGGGTATAGTTCCCACTGCTACTAGGTGTGGAGCGCTAAACCTTAAGTACCCCCAGTGTGTTGGTCAGTTCCCCTTCTAAATACCACTTAGTCAGTTGAAATGGGGTTACCAGCGATTTGATTTCCTCCCTGTCTAGAAATGCCTTAATGAAAGGGGTCCATCGAGTAAAAAATCTTTCGGTTTGGGATAATTTGTGCACTTCAGTCTCCAGCCTATCCATGTAGAGGTAATATTTTACGTGAGACAAGACGTCCTCCATGGAGGGTATCTCTGGTTCAAGCCATTTAGCTAACAAGGATCGCTTTGCAGCTAACAAAATGATCCGCATCAAAGCACCGTGTCTTGAGTCCTCAGGGAGGTCATGAAATAGAAGGGCTCTAGGCGTGAAAGGAAGTGTAAACTCTCCCGAGTCTTTCAAAATGGTGACCAAGGTCATCCAGAAGGTCTGAGACATATGGCAAAACCACATACTATGTATCATGTCAGTTTTGGATTCTCCACATTTGGGACATACTAGGATACGGTTGGGAGCTAAGGGGTGGGGGGGAATGTTAAACCCAAAGATGGCTTTATGTATGAATTTATAGTGTGATTCTCGCCATTTTTCATTTATGACTGCTTGGCATGTCTGGTTCCAGCCTTTTAAGGCTGATTCTGGTATTGCAAGATCCGGGAAGATTTTTCCCCAGCCGGCAAATAGCCTGTCTTCCCATATTTGGATATTTAGTTCCCTCAACTTACTATAAATGGCAGATAGGGAATGAAGACTCGAAACAGGGCCCAATATCTCGTCGAACAGATTGGACGTAGCTTCCATTTCTAGGCGGAGAACTCTACCTTTCAGAAAACTCATAACTTGACCATACGTTAAGAAGTGGTGATCTGGAACCTGATATGTTTCTTGGAGTTCCTGAAAGGACATGAACCTATGAGTGCTACCACTCCGCTCGCTCAAAAGATCTCTCATAGTGACAATACCCTTCGCCTGCCACCAACTGAGATGTGTGTTCCCTATCCCTTGGCGGAATTCTGGGTGGCCTAATATGGGCATATGTTTACTAAGGATCATCGGTAGATTAAACAGTTTTCGACACGCTCTCCAAGTTGCTATGGTGTCCCTCAGCAGTATACAGGTCCTAATGCTCTGTGGTATTTTCGCGTATCTAGTATGTAATAGGGCCGTGAGATCCCATGGCGCCGCAAGACAGGCTTCTAAGGTATAGTTCGAGTAGTGAGACGTCTGTTTCACCCAGTCACTGCAGTGCCTGAAAAGACAGGCAAGGTTATACTTGCGGATGTCTGGTAGGTTGACCCCTCCACACTGTTTAGGTAGCATAAGCTTTGACACAGCGATCCTCGGTCTCTTGGACGCCCAGATGAATCTGGAGAAACTAGAAACTAAGATTTTCAAATCTGAATGTTTCAGCAGAAGGGGAATCGTCTGCATAGGGTAAAGAAGTCTGGGGAAACTAATCATACGTATTAAGTGGCATCTTGCCAATAGCGAGAGAGGAAGGTTAGACCATCTCCGCAGCTCTCTAATGATCTTTAATATGAGAGGAGGGTAATTTAGGTGGTATAGAGAATCCGGGGATTTACCCAGTAGGATTCCAAGGTATTTGATGGAGGTTTTTGCTCTAGACAGGGGGAAATTTGAATCTAATGCCCACTGGGGGTTATTTGTGAGTAGCGTTAGTAATTCTGATTTTGACTCATTCACCTTAAAGCCCGAACATTCTCTGAAAACTCGCAGCTGGTGAAGCAGGGTATGTGCATCCCTCTCTGGGTGCTCTAGAAAAAATATGACATCATCAGCAAAAAGCGAAAGTTTCAATTCTTGGTTTCTAATTTTAATGCCTTCGAATATATCGGTCGAGAGGAGGAATCTAGCAAACGGCTCAATAGCTAGGTTAAATAGATAGGGGGACAGGGGACATCCTTGTCTCGTGCCCCGAGACAGTGGAAAGGGTTGGGAAAGGAAACCCGGTAGGCATATTCTTGCTTCCGGTGAATGATATAATGCTGACAGGAAGGTTCTATATGGACCATGTAAGCCGATCTTGTCCAGGACCAGGTTCAGCCATCCCCAGTCCACGCTATCGAAAGCTTTTTCCGTGTCCACGGTAATGAGAGCTGCAGACGCGTGGTTCTGGGGATTCCTCCTGACTTCATCCAATATTAGAAGTACCTTCCTCACATTCATGACAGCTGACCTCCCCTGGACAAACCCCACTTGATGTGATCCTATTAATTTTGGGATATACGGGGCCAGGCGGTTCGCCATTATTTTCGCTAATAGCTTAAGATCAACATTTATCAGCGAAATAGGCCTATAGGAAGAGGGCTGGAGCGGATCTTTACCCTCCTTGGGCAAAATTTTGATATGGGCGGTGTTCATTAATTTTGGAATGGCCGATCCAGAGAGGTAAGTATTAAACAGGGCCTGCAGGGTAGGGGCTACCTGTGCCTTTACTGACTTAAAAAATTCGCCTGTAAAGCCATCCGGGCCTGGCGCTTTGTTATTTTGCAGTTTCGAGATCGCTGCCTCAAGTTCTATAAGCTCTATCGGGGCACCTAAGGCTGCTACCTCCTCTGCTGATAGCCCTGGTAGATCAACTTGACTTAACCAATCCCTGGATCTCTGATCGTTAAGGTGCTCATCAGCATAGAGGTTTTGGTAGAAAGTACGCAAAATTCCCACTACCTCCTCCCCTTTTTTCCTTAGTATTCCCTCTGGCGTCAAGAGTGCCGGTATTGAAACAGTTGGGCGAGCATCCCTAGCCAACCTCGCTAGTAACTTGCCAGGCTTATTGCCATAGCGAAAGAAATGTGCATCAGAGCGAGTTTTCCTGAAGTGTTCCCGTCTTTCCACCCACGCTTCATATTCTTTTCTGGCTGTCACCCAGTTCCGTTTGTGTTCTTCTGATGGGGATGATATGAAAGTGGTATATGCTTCCCTGAGACTGGTGCCTAATGATCCTATTTTCTCCTGTACCTTCTTTTTGTAGCCAGAGACATACGAGATCAGTTTCCCCCGCAGCACAGCTTTCGCCGTATCCCAAAATAGTTGGGGCGTATCTTGATGTGCTGCATTCTCAGATTGGAATTCCAGCCACCACCCCTGCAAGGTGACCCTAAAATCCTCATCTCTGGCCAAAAAAGATGGGAATCTCCAGATATATTCCGTGCCTCTTTGGTACGACTCTCGGAGTGTCAAACTAACTGGTGAGTGGTCTGAGATGACTAAGTCCCCTATCGCCACGTCCTCTATCCTAGGGAACAGGTCTCGTGTAGTGAATATGTAATCAATCCTAGACCAGGAATCGTGAGGATGAGAGTAGTGAGTGTACTCTCTTCCATCCGGGTTCAGGTTGCGCCAGGAGTCATATACCCCTGTTTTTTCGGCAAAGGACGAGAGATGCGATGTTCGGGCGGCTGGGTTATGCATACATTTTTTGTCCCTCCTTCTGTCTTCTATCTGGGACATGACTGTATTAAAGTCTCCCCCTAGGATCTTGTGTTCAGAGGGGTCTCCTAGGATCTGATGTGTAAGGCTGTCAAAGAAGGTGGAGCTATTGGAGTTCGGACCATAAACATTATGAATGGAGAGAAGTTCCTCCCCCCATTGCAACCTAACATTAACCCATCTACCCTCTTGGTCGTTTTCGTGGTGTAGCACCTGACCCTCGCACCTTTTCCCTACTAGAATCAAGACTCCCGCCTTGTTATTTATTGCTGGAGAGCCAAATACCCGCCCCACCCAAAGACGCTGCATACGCGTAAAATCTTCCCTAGACAAGTGGGTTTCTTGCAGCAGGGCTATGTCTGCTTTTAATCTCTTCAAGTGTCTTAAGATCATTATACGTTTGCCCGGGGAACGTAGGCCTTTAACGTTCCATGTTATTATCTTCATAACCAATATAAAAGATTAGTGGGGAGTGGCAACCTCTGGCAGAGGAACGTATAAAAACCTCAACTTTAACAAATTCTAACTGGTGGTCTTCAGACCAGGAGCACTCTGGGGGAGAGAAGAGGGAAAGATATTTCTCCCTCAGTGATAAGTGCCATAGGACTTCTCTTTTTTCCAGCTGGAGAAAGTCGTAGTCACCAAGGGCTAAGGGCAACCCGACCCAAAAAAAAAGAAATAAAAGAACTGGTATCACTCTCACCCGGCGGGCGAGATAAAGGTAAAGAGGCTTACATACCTACTTAGAAAATACTATACCTAATAGGTGACAACTAGATAAATCAAACACAGCTACTAAATGAGGGTGGCTCAGTTCCGAGCTACATAGAGGTAAGGCATATCTACGAGTTCAGTCTCCCAATTTTGAAGCGGATCGCTTTCTTTGCTCCTTCGGGGTCATGGCTTGGGCTGCATGTGCCTCGTCTTCATCCGACTCAGAACTATCTACAGCCAGGGGTTGAAATCTGGAGGAAGATGATGGCCCAGCTGTGGTCTCCAGTGAGGATGTCTTGGGTCCCGGCATTTTCTGTCTGTCGAGGTAAGCCTTTGCATCCACTGGTGACATGAAGGTGGAAATGTTCCCATTTTTATGAAAGATTTTTAAAATTGCCGGGTACAGCAAGGCAAATTTCACCTGGCTGTGGAATAATGCTGAACAAACTGGGGAGAAGGCTTTACGCTTCTTGACCACATCGGCAGAAAAGTCCTCGAAGATTAAGACCTTTCGGCCTTTGAAGGTGAGGCCTCTCTTTAGCCTTCTGAAGGCCCTCAGGATTGCTGTTTTGTCAGTAAAGTCCAAATATTTCACGATAACCTGACGGGGCCTTTCTTGCAATGAATCCGGATCTCTCTGCGATTTCTCTCTGCTACGTAGGTCTGGACCAAGACGATGGGCTCTCTCTACTTTACACGGGCCCCTAAGGCCTAGGGCCTCCGGTAAGTCTCGCTCACATAGCGCCACTAAATCTCTGGCAGGGATTGACTCTGGGATGCCGACTACTCGTAAGTTGTTCCTTCTAGAACGGTTCTCTAAGTCTTCTAGTTTGCTGGATAGTCTTTCGTTCTCTTGAGTAATGTCTAGGAGCTGAGCGCGTGTTCTGTCAGCTTCACTTCTTAGTTCCTGCATCTGTGCATCGTGGTCATCCAGACGGCCTGCCTGCATTCGTAGATCTGTTTTGACCTGGGTGAACATCTGTTCCACTGTAGCCGCAAGGGAAGCTCGTAAGTCTGCTCGTAAGTCTGCTGATATGCAATTTGCAACTTCCGCCGCCAGGGCCTTCAAGTTGGAGCCCGAGAGGTCTTGTGTCACCTGTGTCCCCTCTGAATGCCTGGACTGGTTGGGGTCTAAAGGGGCTGTCACCCCTGAAGTTGGGACCGGGTCTTGATGAGGTGGTGTTGGGATATCCCAATCTGACGCTGGAGTGCATTTTTCCAGAGTATCGTACTCAAAAGCCTCCTGGGGAGGGAAAGTTTGAGACTTGTCTGCTTTTCCTGGTTGTTTAGTGGCTTTAGAGCGTCCCATTTTGCACAGGTACTTTTCCATGCACTATATGGAAGTACTGGCTTGTGGTGGAGAGATGTGGGGTGCTGTGAATAGCCGGATATATTGCCTTGCCTAATAACTTTTCTTTTAGTTGGAGGGGAGACCCATAACAAAAGGTAATGGCTGAGGCAGTTGTACTGGTTGGGGTGCAAGCACAACCTAGGGAAATCTCTTAGCAAGCCACCTCTTGCCAAGTCTTTGACCGTTAGAAGAAGAGCCCGGGGTGGGTTAGGAAGGTGCAGAGGATACTCAGGTGTGATGACGCTTCACAGCCGTATAGCTCCTAGACGTCTTGCCAGTGTTGGAGCTCTGCTTGTTGGATGGGGTTGGGGATCGCGGCTCGCCCTGCCTTTGATCCCGGTGGGAAAAGCCTATAGTGCTTTATAGAGGAGTCTATGGGAGATCAATGGTGTGAATCGGTACTTGCCCGCTGTAAGGAACGGGTCAGGGCTGTGATACTGCTGTACGATCCTTAGTAGCCCCTCAGCTAGCAGGATGAGATGTAGGTATTGTGAGAGCCCTGTGTGCATGCAGCAGTATCGGGCTACAGTAGGCTGATAGGAAGGGCTCCCGCCGACGTCCAGATATTCAAGATGGCAGCCCTGGCTGTGGAGGAGCAGATCTGCTGTATACCAGAAGGAGCCTTCAGTGCAGGTTTGATCCAGATCCCACTCCTGTGCTGTCTGAATAAACCCTTCTATAGGGCCGATACTACTCAATGCAGTGCCGCGTGAGAGGTCCGGCAGGGTAGGTATGTATGGGGACCAATATGGTACTCACGGCCCTCAGAGGACGCCTTATCCCACGTGGATCTTGTGTGGCCCGTGGCGGGACTGCTGCAGGTGATGGGCTACGAGGCGCAGCCGGGTGTGCAGCGCGTCTCCCTGCGTGCGCCCAGCGAGGCCCGGGAATTCTCCTGCTTCCGGTCCCCACGTGTCTGATACGGCGCGAATGGCGCCCGCGCACCGCTTTTCTCCGGTCTCGTCGGATCTCCCGCGGGTCCTCTATTACGTGTCTGCGGTCTCAGGTGGGTGATCTCTCCTCCGCCTCCAGAGACCGCTGGTGCCCGGCTGTGCGTCTGCTCCTCGGCACTTCTCTAGCGCCGGCGGTCACCTTCGCGCTCCTGCGCTGTTGCGGCAGCTTCTCCAGGTGAGGGTGTTTTGGGGGTCACGATCTCGGGCGGTTTGTGGTATTCCTGCCCGGTATATCTTGCCCGTTATCGCCCGCCGCGCCGGAGCTCAGTTAGGTGCGACTCTCCAGGCTGGCGCCGGAACCGGAAGTCCCCCAAAGACTACTTTTTCTGGCACTTTTTAATCTGTGGTTCAGACAGGTTTGATGGTCATACTGTGGTCCAGGACAGGCATAGTCAATGTCCAGTTCAACTAAAATGGTGGTTCAAAGAATCCTTTTTCCGGCACTTTTTAATCTGGGGTCATGCAGGTTTGATGGTCATACTGTGGCCGAGGACAGGTATAGTCAATGTCCAGTTCAACTAAAATGGTGGTTCAAAGACTCCTTTTTCCGGCACTTTTTAATCTGTGGGTCATGCAGGTTTAATGGTCATACTGCGGTACAGGACAGGTATAGTCAATGTCCAGTGAAACTAAAATGGTGGTTGAAAGACTCCTTTTTCCGGCACTTTTTAATCTGGGGTCATGCAGGTTTGGGGCTCATGCTGCATTCCAGGACAGGGATAGTCAATGTCCAGTTCAAGTAAAATGATGGTTCAAATCATACTGCCTTCTGGCACTTTTTAATTTGTGGGTCATGCAGGTTTAAGGGTCATGCTGTGCTACAAGACAGGGATAGTGAATGGTCTGTGAGTTTTTTTCTGTGACTCTTGTTGCCTAATTGTCTTGCCTAAGATGTAGCACGTATCCATTTGACTGTTGTGGATGTTAATTCCAGCTTCTCCTCCCCTGTTTGGGTGTAAGAATGAAGGTGTTGTTCCTCTCCCATAGACTATATTGTTCATAGGCGATAATCTGTTATAGACTATCGGAAATCGTCTTGATAATTGCCGATATCGTCTTTCGATCCGATGACGATAGTCAACATAATCGCTCATCACTAATTACCACCATACAGAGAACATGTAGTGGATGGAGTTTAGTACAATAATATTTTTTAAGTATTTCTATTTCCAGAAATTCAGGTTTTCTCTTTGGACTACGATGGACTCATTGGACTACACAAAACAGCGTTGGATCAATTTCTTGATTGTTAATTTAAATAAAATGTTTTTGTGTTTTGTCATTTTTTTTACCATTTAATTCCGTTGCTAGTAATGGAGATATCTGATGGACGCCTTTCCATTACTAGCGCTGGGGCTTTGTCTCACTCAGCTGTGTTTTTTGCTGCCTCAAGGCTCATGTTAACTTCCTTTCACTATTACCCCAGTACCCAATGCACCAGGGGTACTGGGGGTTACAATCAGAAGTGGGCCTTCTAATGATATTGTCTGTTTCTTGGTTCTCATTTTTAGGATGGTAAGGGCCCAATATCCATGAACCTTCCTATCCTGACAGTATCAGACTGCAGCTGCTAGTTCTACCTTGGCTGGTTATGAAAATTGAGGAGGACCCTTTGTCATGTTCTAAAAATATTTTTTTATTGACTGCAGTGGATACCTATTTTCAGATTTTTGATAAAAAAAATTAAAAAGGCCTGTAACCTAACCCATTTTTTTTATAACCAGCCAAGGTAAAACTGGCAGCTGCAACCTGATATTAACAAGATGGTAAGGTCCATGAATATTAGGACCTTCACAACCTAAAAATTCCAGCCCACAATTACCCCAGAAGCTAACCATCAAATTAGAGGGTCTGCTTCTGATGATTACTGGGCTCTTTCCAATACCCGTGGTGTGTTGGGGGTAGCAGTGACAGAGGGTTAGCATCAATCCTTAGGCCTGCTCCATTGCTAACAACGGATTTAAATGGGTAAAAGACAATGTCAACAAACACAGATTTTGTTTTTATTCAAATGAACACTCCTTGGCACCAGCCTTCTTTAACCTTTTTATTAAAGAATTAGATCCAACAATGGTCTGATGTAGTCCACTGAATCCACCGTAGTCCAAAAGGGAGATCAGTAAATACGTGACACCTATCCAGTATAGGTGGCAACAAACTTTCCTATCACCCAGTTTTTTCTGGACACTGGAAAGGCTATCCAGCATCTAGGAAAGGCTATCCTCTACAGTTGGCACCCATCTTTCCATGTATGAAAAACTGGCTACCACCTGTCAGGGATTCGGTGTCATATCTTTCTTGGATGTTGGATAGCCTATTCATGGTCCAAGAAAGCTGGGTGAAGCACTATCAGCAAGTCAGGCGGCAGAGAGATGGAAGGAAGTTGTGAAGACTACTCACCTATCATCTTCTTCAGTACAAATGTGGCAAAAAGCTCATGCTCCACTAGCAGCTAGACTTTATAGTATAGCATCTGCCATATTTCTACTCTAGGATTGCATCGTTTTTTAAATGTCTATTTATTTTTATGACATTAGGAGGCTTACAAATTTAATAGCAATTTTTCACATTTTCAAGAAAATTTGCTACACAGATTTTTTAGGCATCAGTCTAGTTCTGAAGTGGCTTTGAGGGGCTTGTACGTTAGATATCCCCATAAATGAATTCATCTAAGAAACTTCACCCCTCAAATTATTCAAAACAGTCTATATAAGTGTTCTAATATTTTTGGGATTTCACAGACATTAAAGCAAAATGGAGGTGAAATTTAAAAATTTCTATTTTTTCCAGATTTTTACTTTCTCCATTATTTACTGGAACACAGTAGATGTTACCAGGTAAACACAACCCAATATTGATTCACCTGATTCTACTGTTTTAGACATATCCAATATATGGCCCTAGCGCGCTATTTGTCTCAACCACAAGCCCCAGAGTAGTAGGAGCACCTACTGGATTTTGGGGCCTCATTTTTATTAGGATTTTCTTTAGGCGCCATTACAGATTTGTGGACACAGGTGCTAAAACTTTACAAACACTCCTAAAAAGACCTCACTTGGGAAACTACACCCCTTAAGGAATATATCCAGGGGTGTAGTGACTATATTGGCCCCACAGGTGTTTCAAAGATTTATTATTGTTAGGCTGTGAAAATAAAAGAAACTATTTTTTCTAATAAAATAAAGTTTTAGCAATTTTTTTTTTACAAAGAATCCTGGAAATAAATGACCTAAAAATGTTCTTCTAAGTGAGGCAGTTTGTGGGTGTAATCTGCTGTTTGGGCGCATGGCAGAGCATACAAGGGAAGAGCACTATTTCGCTTCAGGAACACAGATTTTTACTGGGTGCCATGTCGCAGTTGCAAAGCTCTCAAAGTACTAGAACAAGTGAAACCTTCCAGATGTCATCCCATTTTACATTTAACACCCTTCAGAGAACATATCTAGGGGTGTAATGTCCATTTTGGGTCCACCGATTCCATTTTTACAGCGTTCACCATGCAGTATAAATGACATGATAACTTTACTATGCGGGTTGGTACAATTGCAATGATATAAATTTTATATTTTTTATGTTTTAAAACATGAACACTTTAGAAATGTGTTTGTAAAAATAGCTTTCTATGTGGTCCTATTTTGGCAGCCGTAGCTTTTTTCTTTTTCTTTATATGGAGCAGTGCTAGAGACTGGCTGCAGCTAAATGGGGAGGGTGCAGCTGTATTTTGGGACCAAATGGCCAGGAAGTTGGAGGAGTATTTACTGACAAAAATATGACATATTGGGGATAACTGAGACATGGCTAGATGAGAGCTATGACTGGGCAGTTAAATTACAGGGTTACAGTTTTTTTAAAAGAGATTGTAAAAATCGGAAGGAGCAAAGTAAAAGTCTTTATATAAAATCCTGACTGAAGCCAACACTACGGAAAGATTTAGATACAGTTAATGCACATGTGGAGTCATTACGGGTAGATATACATGGGGGTAATAACAATAATAAAATTCTATTAGAGGTCCACCAAACATAACAGAAACCATGGAAGTTGTACTCCTCAGACAAATAGATGAGGCCGATAATCATACTGAGGTGGTTATTAACTACCCAGATATAAATTGGGAAAATGAAACCAGTGGCTCTCATAAAGGGAACAGGTTTTTTTCAATAACTAAAGGTAATTACCTTTCTGCACTGGTGCAGGAGCCGACTAGAGGAAAGGTCTTTTTAGACTTACTATTAACTAATAGACCTGACAGAGTAACAAAGGTTCAGGTTGGGAGGCACCTAGGAAATAGTGATATATTAAGTTTCAAATTATTCTTCATAGAGTATTTTGTCAAGGAGCCACAAAAACATTGAATTTCAGGAAGGCTAATTTTATTCTGCTGAGAGAGGCCCTAAACTGCCTTGACTAGGACAATGTCTTCAAAATAACAAACGATAAAAAAATAAATTTTGAAAAAGCTTTCCCCACAAAATGAAAAAAAAAACATCCCTTATGGCAAAAAAAAGTGATTAGAAAACAAGTAAAAAAAAGTGATCAACCAAGATGTAAAGGGGCAATAAATAACAAAAAGAAACTTTTAAACAGGAGGGCAGTAAAGAGGACTAATAAGCTAAAAAATATAAAATAGAAGAAAAATGAAAAACAAAAAGCTGAACAGAAAGATGTTTTGCCAAAAGAGAAAAACACTACCCCAAAACTACAAAATAGAAAAAGGGTTTAAAATAAAAATGTTGGCCCCTTTTTTTAAAGAGTGAGGAGTATTGTGGGGGGGCATAGAAAAGCAAACCTGCAAATTTTTTTTTTCTCCACCTTTTTTAACTGAGAAAAAACCTTCCTGCTGAGGGCACAGGAAATGGGGTAAACTACACTTTTAAGGTGACATGAAGTTTTTTGGCCCCAAAGATTTAATTTTTTTTTCGTGTATTAGTATAAATGCGCCTAATTATTAAACCCTTTCCCTATTGGTTTAAATTTAGTGCTTTCTAATCCAAAAACACAAATCAGGCCGGAAACCCCACTTTTAACTTGGCTCCCCTCTTCCACAGTAATGCATCCATTTTCTGCCATATCCCGTCAAAAGTGGTGGAATCATAAAAATTGTGGTGCAACACCCTCCAGAACGCCCCATCCGGGCCATTACAAATTTTCCGCGGGTGCCAAAAATCGCTAATTTTTGGAGTTCCTAATTAAATTCAAGAACAGGCTGCGCCTTTTTTCTGGGCTAAAGACGCCAAACACTGCCGCCCCATACTACTGTCACTCTAAAGTTTTTTGCAACCCAGACAGAAGTGCAGCTCTGTCTTAAAAACATTAAAATAACAGATCACCAGGCCTGAGGGGTATTAAACCCCATGTCCCAAGGGGAATTAAATAAACGGGAACCATTTTTAATATTTAGGGACCGTAAAATAAACGGTTATGTTCCAAAGATTGTCACATAGCAAATGGGTGGGGGTTTAAAAAAGTACCCCTAGAAACATAGACTGGAAGTTATCCCTTTATAAGTAAAATTTTTTAAAGGGGTTTTATAAGAAGGTTTCTGGAGAACTCACTAAAAATAAATGTATAACATTTTTCCACATGGATTTGTAAAAAATCATCCCTGTCAAACTAACCCTCATTTTCTATGAGGGGGTTTAGTTCTAACTGATTGGGGTGGGGATTAGAGTCTTTTAAATCTAGATTTTTCAAAAAAAATTTCATACTGTCCACAAAAAGGTTGGTAAGTAAAATGAGAATGCTTGGGACTGGGGAAAAAATATTTTGCAAGGGGGGTAAGAAACGGGCCCACTGATAAAAACAAGGGGGTATTTAAAGATACATACTTGGACTAATTTCCCGTTAATTGGGATACCCCAGGGGTCAGTATTGGGCCCTATTTTCATTTATTCATAAATGACCTTTGAAGATTTTCACATTTTAATATCAAACTTTGCAATGATACTAACTCTGTATGTAATCAACACAGTAAGTTGGGGGCCTTTCAGAGAAATAGCAGATGAGGTTTTAAAAAAAAGGGTAAATGAAGGGTTTTGCCAGAGAAGGGAAAAATATTTTCCAGATTACCTGTTTAAAAGAAAAAAATCCAATAAAAGTGCTGGAGAAGGACTTGGGGAAACCTAGTGACATAAAAAATTTAAACCCTGTCCACAGCAGCTGACAAAAAACAAATAGTATTATGGGGTGTATTAAAAAAAAAAAGTAAAAAAGACGGGGGACTGCAATACCCAAAAGATTAGCAAGATAGAATTATTTATTTAGAAAAAACGGCTTTGGGGAACAATAAAAATTTTCAAATATATCAAAATCAATAAGAGAAAATCCCTAGATCATTTGACCCCGGGTTGTACCGAACAGGGGGGATCCTCTAAACTAAGGGAAAAAGTTTCTACATAGCATAAAAGATTGTTTACTGTAGATTGTAACCCTTTTTTCGGGCAGAGCCCTATCTCCCCTGTACCTTTTTTAATCACAGATTGCACTATTTTTAAATGTTTGACTTATGTTATTAGTAACCCCCCAATGTACACGCCCCGGAATCAATGGCCCTCTAAAAAAAATAATAATAATAAAAACTAAGAGCATGAGACTGTGGGGAAATCTCTGCCAAAGGGAATTGTCATGGTGAATTTACAAAATATTCAAAAAGGTCTGGGTACTTTCAAAAGCGAAAAAATTAACAATAAGTTTCAGTGCCCGGATTCTGGAGAAGGCGTTGTCCAAGGGTTTATTCTGATTCCAGATCGAGTCGGGTTTTTTGCCTGCCCTGGATTAACACTTTTTGCCAATAGGCTTTAACGATGGGCCCTTTTTTTTTCGGCCTTACAAACTATGTAACTATGTACACAGTCTCAAAATGTGCCACATTTATCATAGTACTGATAAGTCTGGCAGGTGTTTAGACTGTCTAGTGAGTCTAAATTTACATCTTCTATTAGTTGACTTACTTTATATTACTGTTCAAACCTCTTTGCACTGATCATCTCTACAGCAGTCTTGACTTTCTCCTTGTTGTGGGTTATAAACCTGTTCCTTACCATAGGGAACCTGGTCTACCTTACTGCCTACCTCAGTCATCACTAGATTATCTAGCATCTCTTTACTATTTGTGAATTCCTTCAACTTCCCCTGCACCTCACTAGCGCTGGAGCACTTCCCTCTGCTATGTCTAGAAGCTCACAATGTGGAGATTCTTCTGTAATCTCTCCCGTATCAGTTACCACAGGAGAACTCTGTGTCCATTAGGACCACTCCTGCACCTGGCATGCAATAAGGCTCACACAGTCCATTATACCCTTGTACATTGTTCACACCCTGTTCCACCCCGAAGTCCGCGGGTGTCTACGGTGCTGCTTGAGGACCCGTTTACCGACTGGACCCTAATCGCTTCACACCTAATAGCCTGGCAACCACATTCACCATTTACCCTTTCCCTGTCATACAACACACTTGCAGTGTGCACCCCCAGGCAACACAATCACCTCTTGTAGATCCCTAGTAGCAGAAGACACATGGTTGCTACTAGAGACCACATTAGTGTTATAAGAAATAATAGCACATTTCTCCTCTTGGCTATCACCTTCAGGACACATATCTTCTGCAATACTCCCAGCACTGTTAATCACAACTTCGAGGGGCATACTTGAGCTGGTTTGCTCCACTGCCGGGGCCGTCATTTCTAAAGAAGCTAGTTCACCCCTTGCCCTAACTTCATATATTGCTGCGGCAGCCATGGCCTCCAGGGACAGACCTAAGTTGCTCTCATCTATCTCTGCAGCCACTTGTTCACACTTGGTAATCCCCTGCGTGACACTGGGGGCTGTACTCGGACCAGTCTGCAGGGGGCTATAACCCACCTGTATTATCTCCAGCCCGGATTTCTAGGGGCGCACCTGAGTTAACCCCCTCTAATATTTTGGCTGCCATATCTATAGTACCCTGTTCAGACATAGCATTTTTCTCACAGATATTTTCAATAGGCAACACAGCATGTAAAATACTGAGTCCATCAGTCTTAACCAGTCCATCTTCCACAGTCCTGCAACTGCTCTCTGGACTCTTCTGGCCTGGCGACATCTCTGGACCTCCGCCAAGCCCAGCCAAGTCCTCACACAATTTATATGTAAGTTAAACAATCTCAATATGGGTGTCATAAGTAACAGAAACAGTCATACCCCATTCCAGTTGGGTCCTCAAACCTGGGATGATGTCCCTGCACCTTCTGGACACATCTTGGTGACAGTTCCCACTTGGAACTCCCAGACCTGGGGTTGTGACTTCTCTGGCCTCCTGGTGAGAGGACAATCAGGAACACCTTCCGTTGCTGTGGGGCACCTCCAACCGGGCTCCCTCTGCTGGATGGTGGCAGCCGGCCAATGCTGATGAAACTGGTTGCCCCTGGAAGCTGCAGTATGCACTTCTCCTAGCGACTCCACTTTACTTCAGCATATGTTTATCACACCCTGGTCTGTATTTAGACCATACAGTGAGTTTCTGCCCACCATCTTCTCAGGGACTTTAACAGGTGACAGTTCCGGCTCTTTCCTATAAGACAGTGGCACAACAGCCTCTGCATGGGGCACTATCCAGGACAAGCCGCCTGCTTCATCTGGCACACTCTCTGCCCCCCGCACCTACTATAAATGTGGAAAGTCTCCGCCAAATGTGAACCTCACCTCCAGTTCCTCACATACCTCAAGCACATGATTGACAGTCCCAATACACGTTTCAAAAAGTATGGCCACAGTCTTACCAGATTTCTGGTCGGGTCTTCAGAAATGGTATAATGTTCAGCCGTTTTCTGGAGACCTTTTGCCAATAGTCCAGATCAACAGTGGGATCCCACCCACTCACAACCACTGGGTTCTTGCTGTCAGCTCCTCACGTTAGACTACAGTGGCTACTTTCTGCTGTAGAGATGGGTCGCTCCTGGTTATGACCGAATCCAGGCCTCTTAGTGACTTTGCTTTGCCCCGCTTGGACTTTTTCTTGGAAAGACAACCTCACTTTTTGTCATCCTGACATTCCTCCCAGTAACGGTCATACGGTGCACCAGCTCAAAAATGTCCTCCTTTCCCTCCGGGGGCTTTGGTTGGTTACGGTTATCTGGCACTATTGGCTGGGTGGTTACACAACGCACCAGCTCAAAAATGTCTGCTATAGCCGAAAAAAATTTCAGGCAGCAACTCCTCACTGTATGTGACTCTTATTTGCAGTATGAACAAACAGTCTTTCTCCTGAGACTTTCCAGGACCCGCTCCTGTTCACTTTTAGGTTCTTGTCCCACCACACAGGAGAGGTTTCCACTTCATAATGAATAAATGTCACAGAAGGCTCTTATGCACAGGCAGTAAAGAGGAGCAGATTCTGGAGAACTTCAGAGCGGCAGGAGCTGGAAAGAGGTCAGTGTCACTGATTTTTTCTATTTTTTCCCATTCTGGCCTGGCACCATTTAACCATCATTAACAATCTCTCCAACTTTTCTGATTCTATACTGTTTCTATGCAACCCCCTCTCATAGTTTCTACAGGGTCTGCTATATTAAAGTGGTCATGCAGTTAATTATTTTAAATAAATGAAGCTCATTATGACCCAAGTTGTTTATAATAAATTCATTGAAATTATATATATTTCACTTTTTTTTTCATGTTATGCACAGTATTATTACCATGGCCTTAGGTAATGATGTTCTGTTCGGAATGCCACCCATTGCTTCTAAGGTGGGTGTGCTGCCACAGAAGTGCTGGCTTGCCTGTTGACTAGTACCAAAGGCTATAGTAATACAACTGTATGTAATGCGAAAACACAAAGGGCGACATGTATGAATTCGACTGCGTACTTTTTTTAACTTGGCGCCGGCACTCCAGTTCTAAATAGATATAGAAGAGTGTAGAATACGGCAGTATGAAGATTTTTGCCGCATTACATAGAGCTTAACGCGCCAAACTTTGTATGGGCATAGAGTGTAATGCGCCAAACTTGGCACATTAAGTTCTATGTAATGCGCCAAAAATCTGTCGTATTCTACACTCTCAGAATCTCAGAATCTGAGCATTGAAACATTAAGAGGGCAACATATATGGATTCGAATGCATACTTTTTTTTTACTTGGCGCCGACACCACAGTTCTAGATAGATATAGAAGAGTGTAGAATACGACAGATTTTTGGCGCATTACATAGACCTTAGTGCGCCAAGTTTGGCGCATTACATTCTATGCCCATACAAAGTTTGGCGCATTAAGCTCTATGTAATGCGCCAAAAATCTGGAGTGTCGGCGCCAAGTAAAAAAAATCGAATTCATACATGTCGCCCAAAATGTTAAATACATATAAATTCAATTAAGTCAATAAACACTACGTAGGTCATAATGAGCTTAATTAACTTAAAAAAATTAACCTTCACTGATAAAAAAACATGTAATTTATTTTCTTTTGTTAAGAATGACAAGTTACAATGATAAAAGATTCCACAGGCCTTCTTAGGTCTACAATGCATAAGCGTCCATATGGAATCTTTTATCACATGTAATGCAGACATATAGTATGTTACAAAAATGAATACCCCCCTCACATTTTTTTGTAAATATTGAAAATATGACACTTTGATACAATGTAAAGTAGTCAGTGAACAACTTATATAACTGTGTGAATTTGGTGTTCCCTCAAAATAACTCAACACACAGCCATCAAAGTCTAAACAACTGGAAACAAAATTGAGTACACCTCTAAGTGAAAATGGCCAAATTGTACCCAAAGTGTCAATATTTTGTGTTGTCAACATTTTTTTTTCCAGCACTGACTTAACTCTCTTGGGCATGGAGTTCACTAGAGTTTCACAGGTCTTAACCACGGGAATCTTCTTCCACTTCTCCATGATGACATCACAGAGCTCGTGAACGTTAGAGACCTTGAGCTCCTCCGCCTTCCATTTTAGGATGCCCCACAGATGTTCAATAGGGTTTAGGTCTGGAGACATGATTGGCCAGTCCAAGACCTTTTCCCTCATTTTCTTTAGCAAGGCAGTGGTAGTCTTGGGGTTATTAACATGTTGGAATACTGCCCTTTGGCTCAGCTTACAAAGGGAGGAGATCACGCTTCAGTAAGTCATAGTACATGTTGGTATTTAAGACTCCCTCAATGAACTGTAGCTCCCCACAGCCGGCAGCACTCGTGCAGCCCCAAACCATGACACTCCCACCACCATGCTTAGCTATAGACAAGACGCACTTGTCTTTGTACTCCTCCCCTGGTTGTCACCTCACACACTTGACACCATCTGAACCAAATAAGTTTATCTTTGCCTCATTAGACCACAGGGCATGGTTCCAGTAATCCATGTCCCTAGTCTTCTTTTCTTCAGCAAACTGTTTGCAGGCTTTCTTGTGGATCATGTTTATAAGAAGCTTTCTTCTGGGACGACATCCATGCAGAACAATTTGATGCAGAATGTGGCATATGGTCTGAGCACTGGAAGGATCAGCACTCATATGTCTATTTTGAAAAAAACAATATCTTGGAATCTGTCTTGTTAAACCACTGAATGGTCTTGGCCACCATGGTGCAGCTCAATTTCAGGATGTTGGTTATTTTCTTATAGTCTAGGCCATCTTTATTTGGAGCAAAAATTCTTTTTTTCAGATCCTCAGACAGATGTTTGCCATGAGGTGCCATGTTAATC
This sequence comes from Phyllomedusa bahiana, assembly GCA_025379985.1. NCBI lineage: Eukaryota > Metazoa > Chordata > Amphibia > Anura > Hylidae > Phyllomedusa > Phyllomedusa bahiana. The sequence continues at coordinate 76,327 of JAODAL010011617.1, read as the reverse complement.
TTCTAGTGACCGGTATGAAAGCCTGTGAGAGCGATAACACCAAATTTAATACACCTGCTCCCCATTCACACCTGAGACCTTGTAACACTAACAAGTCACATGATACCGGGGAGGGAAAATGGAACATTCGTTTATATTTTAATTTATTAAAGACAGGAAATGCAAGTTTAAAGATAAAGTGACTTCTCAAGATTTAAATAGTGTTCCTTGTGGCTGCGACTGGTTTGGTGTTGGCCAATCAGGGGGTGTAAAATCTAAATCTAATGCCTTTAAAGGGTGTTTCAGGAGTTAAAAAAGCTTGTTAGTCTATCAGGGCATGATAAAAAATAGAGGATTAAAATCAGTCCGGTTCAGTCCCTGCGGCCGTCCGGTTCATCTCGGCTGCAGCACAGAACATTCATCGCTCATGTGACAGGTGCAGCCAATCACAGGACACAACATCACGTGCATGTGGCCAATGTGGTCTGTGATTGGCTGTAGTTGTCATGTGAATGATGAACGTTCAGTGAAGCAGCCAAGATGAAAGGGAAAGCTGCCGGGACTGAGCGGGAGCATTTAAGAGGTGAGTATGATTTAAATCTTCTATTTTGTATCATGCCGACAGACAAACAAGCTTTCTTAACTCCCAGAACCCCACTTTAATGAACAGCTACATTTTTCATTTGTGTTTTCAGTAGTGCAGCGGTATGAGGCCTTGTTTTATGCTGGAAAAAATGTAATTTTTTTTGTTTTCATTTCAGTAGTTTCCGGATACGTATAAATTACAGGGTAAACTGATACATCAACCCCTTAAGGAGCCGGCGTTTTTTTTTTGTTGACACGTTTGTTTTTCCCTCCTCGCCTTCCCAGAGCCATAACTTTTTTATTTTTCCACCTACATAGACATATGAGGGCTTTTCTTTTGCGGGACAAGATGTACTTTCTAATGGTGTTGGTCACCGCTAAAAAATTCCAAGTGGGACAAGTTGTGAATTATTTTTTTTTGCTATGTTTCCGGGTATTTTGCTTTTACGTCGTTCAATCTTCGGTAAATATAATGAGTTATCTGTATTCTACACGTTGATACGCATCTGGCAATACCAAACATGTAGGGTTTCCGTTATGTTTTGGTACCGTAAAAAAATTCCAAACATTTTCTATTTTGGAAATTTGTGCGGCGGCGCCATTTTGTGCGACCAATAACTTTTTTGTACTAACACCTCTGGACGTCAGTGAGGATGCATTTTTGCGGGCTGAAGTGTACTTTTTATCGCTAGTAATTTGGAATGCATGCGACTTTTTTGATCACTTTTATTCCATTTTTTGAGTGACGTAAAATGACCAAAAAAGGCAATTTTGGCGTTTGGAATTTTCTTTCTTCTACGGTTTCAGCGTACGGGATAAATGATGTTTTTATTTTTTATAGATCAACTTCTTCGGACGTGCCGATTTCCAATATGTGTAACTTTTTTTTATTATTTTAAGGATTTTATTTGTAAAATGGGGAAAGGGGGGTGATTTGAACTTTTAATACTTTTTTTTTTGTACTTTAAATTTTTATTTATTTTTTTTCACTGTAACATTGAGTCTCCCTATGGTGCTTTACCACTAGGGGGTGCGATTGTTAATACAGTCTAATGCATTGCATAAACAATGCGTTAGACTGTACCAAAATGGCGGTTTCCCCACTTCCTGTCTACGGCTGGAACTGGGGCAAACCTCACAGGGTTCCCCACTGCCGTGTCTGGGTGTTGGATCGCTGCAGCTATGCTGCGGCGATGCCGATGACCCTGACGATCGTCATTCATTCAGATGCCGCGGCCATCTTTGCCGCGGGTTAAACAGCGCCAGCGAGTGACGCCATCCGCTGCTGCTGTTACTGCCGGGTGTGAGCGGTGATCAGCCGCTAACACCCGGCGGCGTGCGGGGGTTGAGGGGGGTGTCGCCGAGCGATCCCCCTGCAAAACCTCTTAGCGGTTCTGGGACGTACTCATACATCCAGGGTCGTTAAGGGGTTAATTGTAAAGGCTACTACAGTCAAGTATGTTTTGTTTTCAATGTAATGCATGTACAATAATTTTTTTATATTAGCCTTTTAAGGACCAATCCTGTTTTATACTCAATGACCAAGTCTAAAATTTTTTGACAACAGTACTCAGAAAAGGATCAACCCTCACACTTTTTTAAATATTGTTTATTATTTTTTTTGGGGGCAACACTCAAAATATGACACGATACATGTAAAGAAGTCGTTACAAATTGTATAAAAGTGTAAATTTTTGTTCCTCAAAAAAACTTAACACACAGTATCAAAAGTCTAACCGCTGGAACAAAATTTTGTGCAACCTAAGGATTATGGACAAATTGTGACAAACATTCACCTCACTTCTAAATTACCTCTAAATAAGAGAACCCAGGTGCGGTTATAATCTCACCAACCCCCATTATTATGCCACTGGACATGCAGCTGACATTTAGTTTCAGAACCTAAATATATCAATATGACCAGCAAAGAGCATATATCTCAAACAGGAAATGATTTGCCGATTAGTCATAGTTTCTAGACACAGAATTTCAATTTTATTCTATGCCACAAATGTCTGTAATGGGAAATTTTCTTGTATTCAATCTTTCTTAGAATGCTTAAAATGCTAACACTTTAACACCTAACCAACTAAACCTCAGCATCAGCAACCAAACAGCTACAGCATTTTCTGCTTAGCTTTGTAGGTTTATGAATGTATATCCTCTACTGGTCGTGTTGTTATATTTAGGTTCTGAAACTAAATGTGGGATGTACAGAAGAAAAATTAGCTCTTAGCCACTTGGTAAATCTGGCATTTTAACATTGCTAACAACAAGGTGTAAGTGAAAATGGTTGCTTTTCATTTTAACCTTGATATGTCCTCCAAATGGGCTTCATCTATCTGGCAACTGAAAACTCATTTAATATGGGCAGATAAATAGCTTTAAAATGCAGTATGAGATAAGAGATGAGAAATTACAGTACAATTTCATAATGTATCTTGTCATTTTTTGTATGTAGAACACATGGTCAGAATAGTCATTCTCCCTAAAATAATAACTCACATTCTTGTATCTAGTTTTAATATACTATACTGTCAAGTTGTTTATAGATCTACTATACATTTAAAAAAGCTTTTTAAGGTTCTGAAGGTCAGCATGTTTAATCTAAACTTGTACTGTAGTTATTACTGGGCCTGTGTTTTCACACAATAGTAGGCCCTAATAAGATAGGCAATTATACAATAGAAGATTTTGAGTTGGCTGTGGAGCCATTAACTTGCCAATAGATTCTATATATTATGATTTGATTCACAAAAGATATTAGATCTTATTGATTATATGTCCTGTATGTGTAATGATAACAAAAATTACAATGAGATTAAAAGTCGATATTGTAATGATGCTGGTGAACTCAAGAGTACAATAGAACTTGATAGGACAATCAACCAGCAGTTGGATTCACAAATTATATGAAGCATGTGTAAGCTTAAAAATTCAGTGGAATCACCATTAGATGATGAAATGGAGGAACAACACGGCATATGATGGCAAGACATGGTTCACAAAGATACTGCTATTGAGTGTAATCCGTATACAAGACAAAAATAAATGAGATATAGAGCTGTAAGAGTAAAATGTCCCTGAATCTTCCCCTAAATCTGTCCCTGACACCATGAGTCCTTTGACCATATTCAGGGACCATATGCAAAGACCAGCTCCAGACCCACATAGAATTATATAGTTAAAAAATCTAATACTTTATTCTCATAAGTATAAAACGGTCTCAAATAATGAAGACCACTACATCGCGAGACAACAAGAAAAACTTCAAAGGACACATATGCTGACCCGTTTCAGAGAAGAAGTCTCGTTACTTACTACTTCTCTGAAATCTGTCAGCATACATGTTCCTTTGAAGTTTGTTTTTGTTGTGTCAGGATGAAGTGGTCTTCATTATTTGAGACCTTTTTATACTTATGAGAATAAAGCATTACATTTTTTAACTATATCATTCTTCGTGGATCTGGAGCTGGTCTTTGCTTATAGTCTCAGTATATGATTGAAGAAGACTCTCCTCTCTTTCTGAACTTTTTTCCGCCATTGGAAGATTCTTCGCAGTGGGTGAGCTGATCTTCATTTCTGTTTTTCATGTTGTTCTCCTTTGACCATATTCTCTCCCTGACACTAACTCTACAACTTATCATCACACAGAAAGCAGGTCTAGGACCCAGAGATTCTAAAGGATTACAACAAACTCTCACACAGCAAGACTGGGCTGCAAAAGCAGCACTCCAACGTAATCTAGAACTTTTATAGAGAGACTAACAATTAGTAAATTCTACTCAATGAGTAAAGGGTGTTCAATAAGTTCAACTGACATGCAAAGACCATGTAACCATTTCAAACAAACAAAAAAGAAGACAGAAATAGCATGGACAATTTTTGCCCATATGCTGGTCGTAACAGGTATGTGCATATTTTCTGTATAGATGGAGGGAGGACAGTCAGAATCATGATCTCTAGTGTACAAGAAGAACTCAAGTAACTTTAAGTATCAATGACCCCAATAAATATGCAAACTGGAAACTCAAGTCAAATATCTAAAAAGCTAGAACCACGTCTGAATTACTAAGCAATCATAAGTAATGAAGTACCCAGTTGAAATGCCGAGCACCCAGGAGCCCAAACAAAATACTAAGCAGCAAAGATCATATCAAAAATGCTAGGCAACCAGAACCTTGGCTAAAATGCTGTTAAAAATGTATAAAGTAACAAGGTTATCTTTTAAAATAGACTAAAATAACTAAAAAAAATAATAAAAATAATTTCATAAATGTGAAGATCTTAAGCCCATCTACTATGGCAAATCTACAAAGCATTTCCTTGTAATGCAATAGCTTCACTCTTCCCTTTGATCTTAGAAAGCACATTTGAACTGCTATTTCTTGCAGGTTGTGTTGTTATATTTAGTATTTCTACAGGCAAATAACAATGCAGTATATATTTTCTGAACTTAGATGTGAGGTGCATGAAACTAAGCATAGAATGTCTTCTAGACAAAAGACAGTCACTGCAAGAGTTAAAACTTCTTTGTCTTCTAATATTATAAACAATTAACTTGACATGATCTCCAAATGGGCTTCAACTATAATATTATAATATTATATATATAATATTGGACATTCCTTTTCATTGTAGATTCAGGTAATTCATGTTGCAGACAAACTGTAAAGGCACACATATAGAATGAAGTAGTAAGCAAAACAATGTGAAATAAGCTAGCACATGCTTTAGAGTCTTCGAAATAGCCCCCTTCAGCTTTGATGACAGCTTTGTACACTGTTGGCATTCTCTCAATTGGAGTGATTAACCAGGGTCTCAGTTCAGTTATTCTGTCCCTCTCAGTTTGCCAATAACTGGCAAATTGACATACAGGAGGCATTGCACAATCATCCCACGCCACTTGATATGATTTTTCAGGTTTCATGTGGCTTAAAAAACCCTCCCACATGCCACAGATTTCAGCTTTGGTAGGTGCTTAAGAATTTCATCATTTCTAGATATTAAGAGACACCTGCTTCTTCCTTGATTTGCATATCTTATGGCTTCTCCTTCTTAATGTTGAAATTTCAATGTTGAGAAGTGTATAATGTTGGTTAGTTCACTGTTTAATATCGTTTTCAGAATAAAGAATAAAGGCTTGTATATTAAAAAATGTTTACACACTGGGGATAAAAGGAACATCTAAAACGATGTTCCTTCTTTGCCATATCTCCATGGATGTGCCCCATCAGAAGTGACAAGTGTTGTAACCTATATATATCTACTATTTCTTAGCCCTAGTATTACACATTAATAAATGTCTCTTACGCAACTTTTTTAAGGGTATAAATCTCAAGGTCAGTTAATTGCATCAATGTTATTTTTTACATGCATGGCAATCATCTGATTCTTCAAATATTAAATATTTCTCCTCTCAGGAAATAAACATTCACTTATCTATTATGGTTGTCCTAGTGCCAAAAACATAGGATAAAAATTCTAAAAGTACTAGAAGCACTATCTACTAATCAGTTGGTAAAGAGGTTTACTCACCATGCTGTTTTTGCAGAGCTTGCTCTTCACAGCCATCTGTGGTACTAATTGTTACACATGTATGAGAGAAGCTTGTAATTGACATCATAGGTAGACCTATGACTATGACTATGAGAGTCAAAAGACGAACACAAATCCCGAAAATCACATTGTCTGCTTTGGAATTAATTTATTTGCAAATTATGGTAGAAAATAAGTATTTGGTCACCTACAAACAAGCAAGATTTCTGGCTCTCACAGACCTGTAACTTCTTCTTTAAGAGGCTCCTCTATCCTCCACTCTGTAGTAATGGCACTCAGTATAAAAGACACCTGTCCACAACCTTAAACAGTCACACTCTAAACTCCACTATGGTGAAGACCAAAGAGCTGTCAAAGGACACCAGAAACAAAATTGCAGCCCTGCCCCAGGCTGGGAAGACTGAATCTGCAATAGGCAAGCAACTTGGTGTGAAGAAATCAACTGTGGGAGCAATAATTAGAAAATGGAAGACATACAAGATCACTGATAATCTCCCTCGATCTGGGGCTCCACGCAAGATCTCACCCTATGGAGTCAAAATGATCACAAGAACATTGAGCAAAAATCCCAGAACCACACGGTGAGACCTAGTGAATGACCTGTAGAGAGCTGGTACCATCATAACAAAGGCTACCATCAGTAATACACTACGCCACCAGGGACTCAGATCCTGCAGTGCCAGATGTGTCCCCCTGCTTAAGCCAGTACATGTCTGGGCCCGTCTGAAGTTTGCTAGAGAGAATTGGATGATCCAAAAGAGTATTGGGAGAATGTCATATGGTCAGATGAAACCAAAGTAGAACTGTTTGGTAGAAAAACAACTCGTCGTGTTTGGAGGAGAGAGAATGCTAAGTTACATCCAAAGAACACCATACCTACTGTGAAGCATGGGGGTGTTAACATCATACTTTGGGGCTGTTTCTATGCAAAGGGACCAGGACGACTGATCTGTGTACATGAAAGAATGAATGGGGCCATGTCTCGTGAGATTTGGAGTGCAAACCTCCATCCATCAGCAAGGGCATTGAAGATGAAAAGTGGCTTTCAGCATGACAGTGATCCCAAGGACACTGCCAGGGCACCGAAGGAGTGGCTTTGTAAGAAGCATTTCAAGGTCCTGGAGTGGCCTAGCCAGTCTCCAGATCTCAACCCCATAGAAAACCTTTGGAGGGAGTTGAAAGTCCGTGTTGCCCAGCGACAGCCCCAAAACATCACTGCTCTAGAGATCTGCATGGAGGAATGGGTCAACATACCGGCAACAGTGTCTGCCAACCTTGTGAAGACTCAGGTTATGTTCACATTCATAGAGAACTATGAATTACACCTCGTATTGTACGCCAGGGGAGAAAAGTGACATGTCATTGGGACCAGCCGGGCGTTGGCTTTGGAAGAACGCGCTGATCAGCGCGAGCTTCCAAAACACCTGGCGTATTGCAGCACGTACTGTACGCACCACAATAAGCTGTGTGAACATACCCTTACAGAAAACTTTTGAGCTCTGTCATTGCCAGCAAAGGATATATAACAAAGTATTGAGAGGAACTTTTGTTATTGAACAAATACTTATTTTCCACCATAATTTGCAAATACATTCTTTCCAAATCAGACAATGTGATTTTGTGGATTTATTTTCTCATTTTGTCTCTTATAGTTAAGGTCTACCTATGATGTTAATTACAGGCCTCTCTCATCTTTTTAAGTGTAAAAAGATTAAATACATCCAGATGACAGTAATTAAAGGCAGCAAAAAATAGTGTAAGTGAACAACAGAAATTCAAGAGTACACGGCAGGTGTTTTAGAAGCACGCGCTGGCCAGCGGATACTTGTAAAGCGCTTGTAAAACGCTGTGTGCCGTCCCCCATTCACTCTCGTTTTCCCTGGTACATGTCACTTCTTTCTCCCTCCGCATACTGTGCCCCTGGGAAAAACGACAGGTAATCAATGCTCTCAATGAGAGTTATGAATCACCATTTTTGCAGATCATACTTTGGGCATATTGCAGCACAATTATATCCCGAAATCTCGCCAATACGCCATGTGAATATACCCTTACAGATGATTTATCCTGCAACATAACTAATGTTGCAGTCCACAACCTGGAAGGGCCAGTTTGGCCCAACCTGAATTCTGTTGGAAATCATGGGAAAATCATACAACCAGTTACCAGCCTTTTTCCAGACAGGAAAAAGAAATATTTTTGATTACTAAAAAATACACTTCCTTTGTCCTTCTGGAAAAAAGCTGGCTTGGCTGTACAATTTCCTCATGATCGTCAGAAAAATTCTGGTAGGGGGAATCTGAAGCGCAATGTTAAAAAAACAAAATCTGAGTAACAACCTTAGCTAGATATGCTACTGCCCAAATGACCATTACCGGGCCTTTTACCCCTCTCACTACATTGCCTTTCCTGCAAGTGCGTCATTTCAACAGTGCAAATGAGACCTTCTTTACTTCACTATTTGCCAGCGCATATGCGCCTGAAAAGAAGTGACGTGTCACTTCTTTTCAGGCGCACACTAAATTACGATTGTAAAATATATGGCATGTGATTGCCGCCACATATTTTGCATCAATGACTATGACAATACGTGCAAAAATATAACCCAAATCACATGAACACCAATTAGACACGAACTGTGAGGGAAATTAATAACCTTTTAAGCTATACATATTGCAAGGCCTTGACTAGTAAAGTGGTGAATTGTCAAGCCAGAGTCCTGACCTAAACCCAATTGAGCATCTCTGGAGACACTTGAAAATGTCAATGTTCACCATCCAACCTGAGAGAACTGGAGAGAATCTGCAAGGAAGAATCGCAGAAGATCCCCAAATCCAGGTGAGAAAAACTTGTTGCATCATTCCCAACAAGACTCATGGCTGTACTAGCTCAAAAGGGTGCTTCTACTCATTACTGGGTCTGGATACGTATGTATTATTATGTGTTATTTCAGTTTTTCTTGTTTAATAAATTTGCAAAGATATCTTCATTTCTGTTTTTTTCTTTCAAGATGGGGACAGAGTGTACATTAATGAGCAAAAAAAATTGAACTTTTTATTTTATTTTGGCCCATTCCTCCTGACAGAACTGGTGGAACTGAGCCATGTTTGTAGGTCGCCTTGATATCACCTGCCTTTTCAGCTTTGCCCATAAATTTTCAATAGGATTGAGATCAGAGCTTTATGATGGCCACTAGAAAACATTGACTTGGTTATCCTTAAGCCACTTTGTAACCATTTGCAAATGTTGGGGTAATTGTCCTTTGGAAACCGTTTTCCATCCAAGCTTTAACTTCCGCATTCTGAATGTTGCTTCAGTTTTCCAGTAATCTTCTTTCCTCTGAACCTCTATTTTGGAAGTGCACCAGTCCCCCCTTTCACAAAAAAACCCCCACAACATATTTGCCATTACCACATTTCACTTGGGGAGGGTTTTCTTGGGCTTCCAACTTCTCCCATTTTCCCCAAACTAATGATGTCATTGGGGAAACTTTTTTAAAAATTAAATCTTTTTTCCTGAAACCTTTAAAAACATTAATCTGTTTTTTGTTTTTTTTTGGGGAATAAGGCTTTCTTCCTTCAGAGGGGCTTTTCACCATTTTTGAAATTACCTTTCACTTTTTAAAAATGAACAATTTTACCACTTCTGTCAGCATTTCACAAGTCTTTCTTTTGTTTTTGGGTTTATATGCACATTCAACCAAAGCACGTTTTTTTCTGAACACAGAACCCTTTTTTTTTTTCCTGAGGGGTATGAGCTGTACATTCCCATATTTTTTGTACTTGCATAAAATTGTTTTACGAAAACGGGGTATCGGGAAATTCATCCTGGTTAACCCAAACTTGTGCAAGCCCACAATTCTTTTCCGAAAACCCTTCTTTTCTTTAACTTTCCCCAAAAGTTACATACAAACAATGGTTTTGGTTTGCTTTAAAAAATACTTAAAGTCTCTAATTAAAAATGTTGTAATCCTAATTGACCAAAAAGGGGTTTTTTTATTCATTTCATGGCAGATAGGGGAAAAAAAACATGCTTTTTGCAGGCGAACAGAAAACCGGGGGCCCCCAAACAAACTTTTTTGGGCCCCCCCCCCCCCATTGCCCCCCTCCCTGCCCATGAACATTTACCAACATCTTTTTAGAAAATTTTAGATAAACAAAGGGGTAAATATTCACCAACAACACCATCATACTGCTACCAAACAAATCCACTAACCAAACCAATAACAATAACTATTTTGGGAGCTTTTACTTTTGGCTATCGACATCGATCGATAGTCGATAGTCGCCACCTCGAAATTTTCGATAGTCGATATCGATCATCTCCATGACCATTAAAGTCTATGGGAGAGCAACAACACTTCATTTTTTTACACCCAAACGGGCGGGAGAAGCGGTTTAACACCCCCACAACATCAAATGGATACGTTACATTTTGGGAAACACACTTGGGTTAAAAAAGCCAAAAAAAAAAGCACAGCCCTTCACTATCCCTGTCTTTGACCACAGCATGACCCTTAAACTGCAACCCAAAATTAAAAGTGCCAAAGGCAGAATGATTTGAACCACATTTATTGAACGGGACATTAATACCCTTCCGGGGCCACAGCACGACCCAAACCGCATGCCCCCCACATTTAAAAAGTCCGGAAAAAGGTCTTTCAACCCCCTTTTTATTTTTCACGACATTGACTATACCTTCCTGGGCACAGCAACCCCCGGGCCCGGGATTAAGGGGGTGCGTGAACCCCGGGCCCGGGCGTCCTCATCTATAACACCAGGAAAAAAAATCCCCTGATGACGCACAAAAAAACGCGTGCTAAAGAAATGCGACGAAGTGTAAGAACTCCATTTCCTCATACACAGTCAATACCGGGGTACGCTTGCCCCCCGTATAGTGTGGCCCAAATTGACTTCACTTGGAAAACGGGTTTAAACGCCCCCTTTTAAAAACCCATCCCTTTATCTTTGGCTTTTCTTTCCCATTTTCTCAAGTCCTGAAAAGGGCTCTGACTTTTTTTCTCTGTCCGGTTCCATACCCATGTCCTCTGAAAACCTACACTGTCAATTTCCCCTGTACCTCCTTGTAAAATTCAAGGGTTTTTTTTAACACTTTTTTTGTACATGAAATTTTTTTTAGTCAAAATTCTAGAAAACACTTTTTTAAAAAATGGGATAATCCCACCATTCTTTTTTTCTCTTTTTTAATTGTATTAAAGGGGTTGTCTCAAAAAAGGATTGATACTATTTTAAAAGACTTGCAAAAACAAGTCATTTTCAATATGTTCCATTAACATTCCTCCCTATTACTGTTTTCTGACAAAAACCCATCACCCTTGACCCCCCTTGAAAAATTTTAAAAGAACAAATGTCTTTAGAAACCAATTTTTTAGAATACCCCCTGTATATAGCTCATGTCCGCAAAATGCCCCCAAAAAATTTCAAAGCATACCCTTACCACTTTGGGCAATTTGAAGAACAAATTCTTTTAAAAACAAATTTTTTAGAATAACCTGTATATACTGCATGTCACACAAAATGCCCCAAAATTTCAAAAAAAGACCCATGACCATTTTTGAAAAATTTGAGAACAAATTCTTTTTAGAAACAAATTTTTTTAAAATGGGAAACCTGTAGTATTGCTGCATTTAAAAAGCAGCAGCCCCAAAAAAAATGAAAATGACTTCTCAGCCACTTAAAAATTGTAAGGGAGAAAGCCCTTAGAACCACATTTTTTTTCCAAAGGGACCATGAAAGCTGTTTTTACAGAAACTGACCCCAAAAATTATAAATAGACTTCTCACCACTGTTTAAAAATTGGGGGGAGAAATGCCACTAGAACCCCAATTTCTTTCCAAAGGACCGATTAAAGCTTTATCTCACACAAAAACCCCAAAAATTAAAAATTTTGACTTCCCACCCACTTTAAAAATTTTTAGGCAACATGACCCCAAAACCATTGGGGTGAAACAAAAATTTCAAAAAAGATAATGATAAAGGGAATATGGTTTGTCTAAACCCTTTGGGGTTTCTTTTAGTCCCCCACAGCAAAACCAGCAAAATAAAACTTTTGGGAATTGAGAAAAAAAAATTGCGTAAGAAATATCATTTTAAAAAAAATTTTTTAAAAAGGACCTTTTCTTTTGGAGGGAATGTGAAGTAGACCACAACTAATCTTTTCCTCGGAAATTTGGGGGCCAAAAACAACACTAAGATCCATGCCTGATTCACTTGAGAAATCAAACATCCACATTATCTGGGGGAAAAGCCGATGCGTTTGTCTGTAATGACTCCCCCGGCTGTGCGAATCCCTCAAAATACGCTTGCGGGGGAAAAACACCTCTAGGCGTGGCGAGCCCCGGCCATTCCCATTTGGATCCCCAAAGTCTTGGGTCCAACACATACAAAAACATCGGTGTTGAACGCAATAGTCGGCACCATGATTTTAACTGGTCTCGGGTTTTGTATCTGTCCTCATTGCATCTTGGGAGTGGTAATAAAGATTCCAAGGTCACCTTAGGCTTCTCCAAGCCTGCTGCTCCCGCTGCCCTAGGGCTACTTGCCTCTACGCTGTCACTCGCTGGGTTTTTTCCCCCCCGGATTTTTGGGAAGAACTGAAGCAACCAACAGATGTCTCCAGTTATAAATCACAAGGGCCCCTTTTCCTGCTTTTTACCTCTTTTTGGGGTGAAGGAAAGTCCGATTTTTTGTTTTGTACCCGGGACCCAGGAGGGGGGGCCCCCCATAACTGTTGTTCTTTTTTGGGGCCTTAATGCGGGGATCATTTGGGGGAAAGGGACACCCAAAGCACTCAGTAGAGATGAGCCTTGATTTTCCCAACCCTCTTTGAGGGCACAGAAAACTCATCTTCCTCATCTCCCAAAAATTTCACCCCAAACCCTTTCCAAGGCGGGGACTCTTCTAAATACCTCCTCCTCCCCCCTTTTTCTCCGGGACAGCTTAAAACCACAGCCCTATTTTCCTCAATGATGCACCCTAACTGAGTCCGCCTCACTAGTCTGGACCCTAACCACTCCTAATAAACCAAAAAATTGAAAAACTGTGGGGCCCTTTGGGATTTGAGGGAGAAAAGGCTCCTCGCACTTTCCGTCTCCTCCTCCCGCTGGGGGGACCTGATTTTTAGAGGTCCAACGTCGTTCCAAACTAAGATCACCACAAGGGTCATGCGAAAAGGGGCATCGTCCCACTGACCATTTGGGGGTTTCTTCAAAACGGGCAAGGAGGGTGCGGGCCCTTTTTCACCGCCCCCACTCTGGGTGGCTCAACACCCCGGGGCCCACCCGTTTCAGGGCCATTGTCATTTCGTACTGCAAAAGGGATTGCCTGCTCCCACAATCGCGGGAGCATGGGGAGGGGGGAATCCACGTTTTTCCATTCAACAATGAACTTTGAGGGGGGGGGGCCGAGCTGACGCGAAACGCAAAAGGGGGGACGAAGCGGGGTGCAAAGGCAAAGTGCAACTCAGCCCTCGAGCCTTTTCCAGGCACCAGACCCGGGTAGCTCTTTAGAAATTTCGGGAGAAAAGGGTTCATACATGTGCCAGAAAGGGGATGTCTCCACAAACCAACTTGGGGCGGCCACAGATTTCGCCCTTATCCACACCACCTTGCCTCACAAGGTTCTTGTCACCCACCAGCGCTCTCTCTTTTGCGGAAAAGCCTCCACCTCCTGACCTGTTGGGGACGGTCCCCCCAAGGGCAGATTAATTTCAACACGCCGGTGTCTCGGGGCACTATCCCCAGAGACCTTGGGGAAAGGCCCTCCCATCCCTGGGTTTTGAAGAGCGTCCCCGAGCCGGGAAACCCCCCGTCACCCCCAAAACACCCCCACTCACCCTTTCTTCACAAGATATAGCGCCTTGCCGTGCTTACATTCCATGTGTCGGGGGTGGTGGATTTTCCGACACGATCAGACAACGCGCTTGAAATTTAATGACACGTGGGTGGCCAGGCAGGAGGCTTTTCTGGAAAGAAAAACCCCTCGGCACGGTATTGGGGGCAGGGGAGGGCCATGACGTGGCGGAAAACCCTCTTGGGCCAAGACGAAAGGCAAAATTTCCAAGGCCAAAAGCCTGGCAATGCCCCACATTCAGGGTTTTGGTTTGGGATGTTTTTGGTTAAAGTTTCTTCCTCCCCCAAAACCCGGAAGACAGAAGGGGCTGCTAACTGGCCCTGTACGCTGCAGGTTTCAACTGGGGGAAGGGGAAAGGGGGAGGGGTGGGTCTCTGGTGGTGCTGTGTACTCGGGGGAGGGGGAGGGTAAACGGGGGCTATCCCTGATCATACTCTGAAGACATGGGGAGCTGAGGAACGCTTGGGGGGTGGGGGAGGAGGAGAGGCGGAGACAGAGGGGGTGACATGGTTGAGGCCCGGCGTCTCTGGCCTTTTTTGGCCAAGTTTCCTCCATTTTTAACTCATGCATTCGTCATGGACTAGACATGTTTTGGGGTGGGTTAAACCCCTTAAAGGGTTTTTGCCTCTACTTACGTTTTCGGCAAAGGGGGCCATAGACACGCTGGTGAATCAGGGTTGCTCAAAGAAGGCCCCCTTGAAGGTCCTGGGCCTTTTTGACGGTGATAAGCGAGGGGGCGGGTTTTTTGCTGACCGTGGGTGGGGGAATCATTCAGCGGGCTTCTCGACCCGCCCTCTCTTTTTTGTGGCGACCCCATTGACCCAAACCCCCTCATCTCCCCTCGCCACTGTAAACCTGCAAGCAAATTCTCGGAAAAGACGGGGATCCCAAGTCGTCATCATCACACATCAACCGGTACTTGGTCTCCTGACTTTTTTTTCACCCAAAACTGCGGGGGACAAGCAAGGGGACGCAAGGGGTTGCCGACCCCCCCGGGATTTTTTTCCGATTGACCGGGTTCCTTTTACCTCCTCGGGGGATCTAACTGGGGGGTCAGAGCAGACTAAATCACCTCTGATCTTTTTAACATGCCTTCGACCCCAACCCCATTTTGTCATCAAAAATCTTCAGACAATGGGTTATCCACAGTGGGGGTACAGAGTTGACATTTGGCGCTTCATGTTGGAAAAAGGGGTGATGCTGATGACACATTTGGGCCGTGACTGGGGGGACGAGAGTAAGACCTAATGCAGTTGCATAAAACCCCTGAAAGGGCAGATTGGGGACGATGTTCGTTACTTAATTCACAGGGCCCCGACCCCGCGATGAAGGGGTACGGTCCTGCCAAATGACATCCGCTCATGCTGTTTTTCCCCAACTGGAAGGGGCACCTTCCCGCCTCACCCCCATGTGCTAACCCCCCCTTTTTTCCCCTTACCCCGCATTCGCTCCAGTTTTAAAATATAAAATTTTTAAAGTATTTAAAAACTTTTTGGGAAATTCCCTTTTTAAAAGACGCAAATCACAGCTATTCTCAAAACCTCTAATCAAAAAAAAATGCGGATTTAAATTTAACGCAAGGGTCTATCAACAAATCGACTGGAAAATAAAAAAAAACGTATCTGTTTTTTTTTCGTATAAAAAGTATTTTTTGACTTTCATTCACCTTGGGGACTAAGAATTTTCTTTTTAAATTTACGTGGGGCTGCTTCAATGAACAAACGGGTGCGCAAAATCAAAAACACGACGTTTTTTTCAAAAAATCACTATTTTTTGCACCTTTCAATTCACCTGTGGTACATAAATTGCTGTTTTTTAAATTACGGATGCTGCGCAATGAACAAACTGGGTGCGCAAAAGTCAAAAAAAACGTATCTGTTTTTGTTTTCGTATAATACCGATTTTTTTTCCCTTTCAAAATTCCCTGTGTGACTTAGAATTGGTTTTAAAATTTACTGGACTGCGCAATGAACAAAACTGGTGCCAAAACCCAAAAAAACTATCGTTATGTTTTTTTGATAAAACACGATTTTTTCCCTTTCAATTCACCTGTGGTACTAAATTGCTTTTAAAATTTACGGGGTGCTGCGTCCAAAGAACAAAACGGGGGGCAAAAATCAAAAAAAATACTTTATTTTTCGTAAATACACTATTTTTTCCCTTTCATTCACCTTTGTGACTATAAATTTCTTTTTAAGATTTTTCGTGATGCGCGTCAATGAACAAAGCTGGTGCGCAAAATAAAAAAAACATACTGTTATTTTTTCGATAAACCGGGATTTTTTTGCACCTTTTAATTTACCTGGGTACTAAAATTGCGTTTTTAAAATTTTTGTGGGTCTGGGGCCCAAAAACAAAGCTGGGGGGGGCGCAAAAAGCAAAAAATACGTATCTGTTTTTTTTTCGTATAATACACGGTATTTTTTGCACCTTTCAATTCCCCTTTTTACATAGAATTTTCTGTTTTAAGATTACTGACCTCAATGAACAAACTGGGGGCGCCCCAAATCAAAAAAAACGTATCTGTTTTTTTTCGTAAAACACGGGATTTTTTGCACCTTTCAATTCACCTGTGGGGACTATAGAATTTCTTTTAAAAAATTTTCGGGGTCTCGCAATGAACAAATGGTGCGCAAAAGTCAAAAAAAAACGTATTGTTTTAATTTTTTTGTATGATACACGGTTTTTTGCCAACAAAAAACCCGTGCGACTACAAATTTGGATTTTAATTTAACCAATGGGTAAACAACACAGTGAAATTTAAAAATTTTAAAATGAACACCACTAAAATTTTAACTGAAATAAAAAAGGGGGTTTTGCACCTAACAAAAACCTGAGCTAAAAAAGATGTGTACCAAAATAATTAGGCTGCCCAATATCCAAAAATTTTCAATAGCAAACTGTTAAAAAATAAAGAATGCAGTGCAATTTTACACTAATCTTGGGGAACTTTTTCCGTGTTCTTTATAATAGAGCTTTTTCGTTTTCGCCCCCCGGGGCCCCCCCCCCCCCCGCGCCCCCCGTGACTTTTCAGCTAAAAAATCGCTTAAAATTCCATAACTACATAAATCTTTAAATCTCTAATCTAACAAATTTGGGAAAATCACATTTTTAGTAAGGTTTCCTGTCAGAAATAGACTAATTTCGCTGACTTTTTGCCACAGGGAAGCCACGCTATCCTATGAGACCTGAAAAACACAAGGCTGAACAAAGGCTTTTTTATGTTAAAACGAGGGCATGTGATTTTTCCCCCAATCGCAACAACACTCCCATCATGACGTCGCACACACACTCACCCGCCCTATTTTGTAACTGATTTTCTGGCCGCCAAAAGACAGAACGCCGAAAATGCGCGATCTTAATAGATACACAATTTAACCTTTAAATTATCGCATGATCTAAAATTTCGATCACCAAAAAACCTTCCGATTTCAACTTTTCGATAAAAACGCTCAACATAAAAAACCATTTACTAGGAACTGATTAACCCCAAACATGACCCCCAAAGTTTACTGAAAAAATACCCCAAAAACTATTTCGATCATACACAAAGACCAATAATACCGCAATAATACCAATAGTGGTATAAAACTAGTAAAACAGGCTCTGCAACTGTATATAACCACCCAAAAGTACCATTAATGGGTAAATTCGTCACGGGGCTTTTTCAAATATTTACTTACCTATAACTAGTATAACGACCCAGAAACCGAGCAAACCACTTTTTCCCCCCAAAAAAAGGAAAACTTATTTACTCAGATAAGCCCCAGGAAAAAATGCAGCGGCTACTGGGAAATTTTTAAAAATAAAAATGAATACCAATAAAATTACATAGGCAGGTTAATATCCCCCATAGGCAATTATAGGCAGATATATGGCCCTATATGCAGGTATAGGCAGATATATTCCCAAAAGGCAGTAAAAGGCCCCATAGGCATTAATAGCAGTTATATGTCCCCCATAACCAGAATATAGGCAGGTATATGGCCCCATACGCAGGTAATAGGCAGGTATATGGCCCCATACGCAGGTATAGGCGGGGCTGTAGGCAGGTATAGGGCAGGCTGTAGGCAGGTATAGCGCCGGCTGTAGGCAGGTATAGGGCCGGCTGTAGGCAGGTATAGGGCCGGCTGTAGGCAGGTATAGGGCAGGTATAGGCAACTGTAGGCAGGTATAGGGCAGGTATAGGGCCGGCTGTAGGCGGGTATAAGGCAGCTGTAGGAAGGTATAAGGCAGCTGTAGGCAGGTATAGGCAGCTGTAGGCAGGTATAGGCAGCTGTAGGCAGGAATAGGGCCGGCTGTAGGCTGGCATAGACAGCTGTAGGCAGGTATAAGGCAGGTATAGACAGCTGTAGGCAGGTATAGGGCCGGCTGTATGCAGGTATAGGCAGCTGTAGGGCTGGTATAGGGCCGGCTGTAGGCAGGTATAGGGCCAGCTGTAGGCAGGTATAGAAAGGTATAGGGCGGGCTGTAGGCAGTATAGGCAGTTGTAGGCAGGTAAAAGGGCCGGCTGTAGACAGGTATAGGCAGCTGTAGGCAGGTATAGGCCGGCTGTAGGCAGGTATAGGCAGCTGTAGGGCGGGTATAGGGCCGCTTTTGGGCAGGTATAGGCAGTTTAAAAAATAAAAAAACAACACTTACCTGACTCCCCCTGCTCTCCGCCTCCTCGCTCGTCGCCCCCTCCCGCGCGCTGTCCTGTCTTCCCGGCACAGGCGGTGCCGGGATCTCAGGACAAGCTGCCTGTCCCGGGGATCCAGGACACCCCGAGCTGCGGCCGGGCCCGGGAGACCACTGCGGAGAAAGGGAGCGCTCGCCTTACCCCGCAGTGGTACCCTTCACCTATATGCCTCCGGGGGAGTCGCAAATAGGTGAAGGGATCCGGACAGTCCCGGGCCAGCGCACGCCCGGACACGTGCGCTCACTCGGCCTTTCAGTTATAGGCCCCCCTGAGGACCGCTATAACTGAAGGTCCCTGTCACACTGGGCCATCGCAGCGCCTGAGTGCCGAATGACCGGTTATAAGCCGAGGGGGATTTTTTCACACATTTTTTTGTGCTGAAAAACTCGGATTATACCGATTAATACGGTACATTTAAGGCCTCCGGTGGCTCTTGCCCCTGAGGATCGTTCACTTTCCCTTTTCTTTCTTTCGGTGCAGACCCCCATGAACTTCCTCCTCCACCATGCCCCCTGTAGAATTTACAACCAAATCCCTGGACTCCTCACTTTTTTTAATCATTTCCCAAGTGATGCCCCCCCCCCATATAAAAATCCCCATTTTAATGCCCAAATGGATGAATTACCCCGGTAATAGGGGGGCCCCCCCCAGTGGGAAAAAATGTAGGTACAACGGGGCCCCCCGGGGGGTAGCGGGTAGTTTAGCCCCCCACCGGCAGTAGCTGGGTCTTGGGGGGAAGTAGGCCCAGCTTCGGGCCCCCGGCATGCTTAGGGTTCCTATGTAAAAAAAGGGGGCCTGTACTTAGCCACCCCTGTAAGAATAGGCCCTCGTAGATTAGTCCCCATTGTTGCAAAAAGCCCCCCCCCTGTAATTGGGCCCCCCTTTGGGCAGAATAGTTCCCCCCCTGTAGTTAGAGCCCCCTTGTAGCAAAATATCCCCCCTGTAGGAGAAATTTTTCCCCACTGTAGATTAAGAGCCCCCTTGTAGGTAAATACCCCCCCCCCCCTGTAGTTAGACCCCCTTTGTGGGAAAATAGGCCCCCCGTAATTTGGGACCCCGTTGTAGCGAATACCCCCCCTGCAGATTAGGGCCCCCTTTGTAGCGAAAAAGCCCCCCCCTGTAGATTAGGGCCCCCTGTAGGCAGAATAGTCCCCCCTGTAGGCAGAAATCCCCCCTTAATTATAACCCCCGTAGGTATTTTCCCCCCCCCCCCGGGCTTTAGGGCTCCCTTTAAAGGATATTTTCCCCCCCCCCCCCTTTGGGGCCCCCGTTGGGGTATAGTTGTCCCCCCCCCCTTTAGACCCCCTTGGGTATGTGCTCCCCCCTTCCTTTAGGTCCCCGGGGTATAGTGCTCCCCCCTTACTTTAGACCCCCTGTATTATAGGCTCCCCCCTTTCCCTTTAAAACCCCCTTGGGTATAGTGCCCCCCCTTCCTTTTAAGCCCCCTGTAGGTATATGCTCCCCCCCCCTTCCCTTTTTAGAGCCCCCTGTAGTATTTCTTTCCCCCCCCTTCCTTTAAGCCCCCTTGGTTTTCTTCCCCCCTTTCCCTTTTTGAGCCCCCCGTAGTACCTTCCCCCCCCCCTTCCTTTAACACCCCGAGGTTTCTCCCCCCCCTTCCCTTCCTTTAAGCCCCCCTTTTTTAAATTTCCCCCCCCCTTCCTTTAGAGCCCCCCTGTAGGATTCTCCCCCCCCTTCCCTTCCTTTTAACCCCCCTTAGGGTATTCTCCCCCCCCTTCCAAGCCCCCCCGGTGGGTTTTCCCCCCCCCCCCTTCCTTTAGACCCCCCCTGTGGGTATTCTCCCTCCCCTTCCTTTAAAGCCCCCCCTGTGGGGATTCTCCCCCCCCTTCCTTTAGACCCCCCCTTGGGGTATTCCCCCCCCCCTTTCCCTTTAAGCCCCCCCTTGGGTATTCCCCCCCCCTTCCCTTTTTAGACCCCCCCCTGGGATTCCCCACCCCTTCCTTTAGACCCCCCCCCCCCCTGTGGGTATTCTCCCCCCCTTCCTTTAACCCCCCTTGGGTTTTCCCCCCTTCCTTTTAGCCCCCCTCTGTGGTATTCTCCCCCCCTTCCTTTAGAGCCCCTTAGGTATTCCCCCCCCCCTTCCTTTAAGCCCCCTTATATTCCCTTCCCCCCCTTCCTTTGACCCCCCCTGAGAAATTTCCCCCCCCTTCCCTTTTAGCCCCCTTTAGGTATTCCCCCCCCCCTTCCTCTAGAGCCCCCCTGCCGGTATCCCCCCCCTTCCCTTTTTTGCCCCCTTTGTGTATTCTCCCCCCCACCCTTTTAAGCCCCCTGTAGGTTTTCCCCCCCCCCCCTTTCCCCTTTCCCTTTTTAGACCCCCCCTGTAGGTATTTCCCCCCCCCTTTTCCCTTTTCCTTTAACCCCCCCGTGGGTATTCCCCCCCTTCCTTTAGAGCCCCCCTGTAGGTTTCCCCCCCCCTTCCCTTTTAGACCCCCCTTGAGGTATTCCCCCCCTTCCTTTAGAGCCCCCCTTTTGGTTATTCCCCCCCCTTCCTTTAGAGCCCCCCTGTGGGTTTATTCCCCCTTCCTTTGGGCCCCCCGTAAAAATTTCCCCCCCTTCCCTTCCTTTAGAGCCCCCCTTAGGATTTCTCTCCCCCTTCCCTTCCTTTAGAGCTCCCCTGTAAGTCTTCCCCGCCCCCTTCCTTTAGAGCCCCCCTGTAGGTATTCCCCCCCTTCCTTTGAGCCCCCTTGGGTATTTCCCCCCCTTTTCCTTTTTAAGCCCCCTGTAGGTACCCCCCCCCCCCCTTTAGAGCCCCCGCTTGGGTATCCCCCCTTCCTTTAACCCCCCCTTAGGTATTCTCCACCCCCCTTCCTTTAGGGCCCCCTGAGGAATTTTTCTCCCCCCCCCCTTAAACCCCCCCTGTAGGTATCGGGCCCCCCCCTTCCTTTAGAGCCCCCCCCGTAGGTATTCCCCCCTTCCTTTAGAGCCCCCCTTTAGGTATTCTCCCCCCCTTCCTTTTGAGCCCCCCTGTAGGTTTTCCCCCCCCCTTCTTTTAGAGCCCCCTGTAGGTATTCCCCCCCCCTTCCTTTAGAGCCCCCTGTAGGTTTCCCCCCCCCTTTCCCTTTAACCCCCCCCTTAGGTTTTTCTCCCCCCCTTCCTTTATAGCCCCCCTTTTGGTATTCTCCCCCCCCCTTCCTTTAGAGCCCCCCTGTAGGTATTCGCCGCCCCCTTCCTTTAGAGCCCCCCTGTAGGTATTCTCCCCCTCCTTCCTTTAGAGCCCCCCTTTAGGTATTCTCCCCCCCATCCTTTAGAGCCCCCGAGGATTTCCCCCCCCCCTTCCTTAACAGCCCCCTGTGGGTATTCTCCCCCCCCTTCCCTTTAGAGCCCCCCTGTAGTTTCCCCCCCCTTCCCTTTTTAAGCCCCCCAAAATATTCTCCCCCCCTTCCTTTAACCCCCCTGTAGGTTTCCCCCCCCTTCCCTTTTTTAACCCCCCCTTAATATTCTACCCCCCCCTTTTCCCCTTCCTTTAGAGCCCCCCCGGTGGGTATTCCCCCCCCCTTTCCCCCTTCCTTTTAAAGGCCCCCTTAAGGTTTCCCCCCCCCTTCCTTTAGAGCCCCCCCTTTGGTATTCCCCCCCCTTTCCTTTAGACCCCCCTGTAGGTTTCCCCCCCCCCCCTTCCTTTAGAGCCCCCTGTAGTATTTCCCCCCCTTCCTTTGGGCCCCCCCTGTAGGTACCCCCCTTCCTTTGACCCCCCCCTGTTGGTTTCCCCCCCTTCCCTTTTAGAGCCCCCTGTTGGTTTTCTCCCCCCCCCTTCCCTTTAGAGCCCCCCTGTAGGTATTCCCCCCCCCCTTCCCTTAGAGCCCCCCTGTAGGTATTCTCCCGTCCCTGTCTTTAAGCCCCCCCTGAGGACTCCCCCCCTTCCTTTAGAGCCCCCCCTTGGGTATTCCCCCCCCCTTCCTTAAGTCCCTCTGTGGGGTATTCCCCCCCCCCCTCCTTTAGACCCCCCTTGTGGTTTTCCCCCCCCCCCCTTCCTTTAGAGCCCCCTGAAAGGTATTCTTCCCCCCCCCTTCCTTTAGAGCCCCCCTGTATTTTTCTCCCCCCTTCCTTTAGAGCCCCCTGTAGGTTTTTTCCCCCCTTCCCTTCCATTAGATCCCCCCTGTAGGTATCCCCCCCCCCTTCCTTTTTTGCCCCCTGTAGGTTTTTGTTCCCCCCCTTCCTTTAGAGCCCCCGTAGGTATTCTTCCCCCCCCTTTTCCTTTAGAGCCCCTGTAGGTTTCTTTCCCCCCCCCTTCCTTTAGGCCCCCCCTGTAGGTTTTCCCCCCCCCCCTTCCTTTAGAACCCCTGTAGGTATTCTTTCCCCCCCCCTTCCTTTAGATCCCTGTGGGGTATTCCCCCCCTTCCCTTCCCTTTAAGCCCCCGTAGGAATTTTTCCCCCCCCCCCGTGCTCATATTCCTGGCCGGCCCCCCGGGCATCTCCGTCTCCCCCCACCCCAAGCCTCGCTTTAGGTTTGGGAGTGAGACAGAAGCCGGCAGGCGGCCGATACTCATTTTTCCGCCCGCCACCTGCGCCGCGCCCCCCTGCAGACCCTCTTGAAGAAAGGGGGCGGACCCTGCCGCGCGCCCCCCCTACCCCACTTGCCTCAAAGACCGGCCCCGCACTCTGCACCCGCCCGGGGGAACTGTTTTTTCACTGCCGCGGGCCCCGACGGGATCACGGGGGACAGAGGTGGGAGCACTGCCCCCCGGGGCCGCAGGGCCCCCCCCCAACCAAACCGGCCCCTAGCAACTGCTACCCCCTCAAACCCCCCTTTGTTACGCTCCTGCATGTGGGGCTTTTTTATATAGTGTAGCAAACTCCTGGTTTTTAACTAAGTATTTATTACTCAATTATTAAAAGTTATTAAAAAACAGGGTTTAAGGTATATGCATTATATATATTTCAGCTAAAGACCTTGTCTCTCCCATGGGGAAGTGTTTTCAGTTGCTAGTTAATTACGCAAGACTGACCAATTGAAAGCTTGGTTACATACAAGGAATACAATATGCTATTATACTTAAACTCATAAACAACATAAAAAAATACAATGAATCAGTGGACATTAAACACAGCTTTTTTAAAAGGGTTTATAAAACTT
Source organism: Phyllomedusa bahiana (assembly GCA_025379985.1). Classification (NCBI taxonomy): domain Eukaryota; kingdom Metazoa; phylum Chordata; class Amphibia; order Anura; family Hylidae; genus Phyllomedusa; species Phyllomedusa bahiana. The sequence continues at coordinate 52,567 of JAODAL010011617.1, read as the reverse complement.
TTATTTGTGACGCCTCCTTGTCTTGAATTAAACTGAATTATTACATTTTGACTTCACCCGCAAGGTCATTTAATAATGACAAAACCGTCACCTAGTCTTAAGGCATTTGAGATAATACTACCCCTCCCTTAATCCTCTGTCTGGAAAAGTGGACCTGGTATGTTAAATTATTAGTATACCTCTTATGAAAGGGCCTGTCCTCTTTATCCCCCTTTAAAAACTTACTTCTTGCAAGATCACATGGGATGTGTTTTTTTCGTTTACTTTTAGCATTTATTTCCAGGTTCCTTTTATGAATAGCTTGTCCTCAGCTCAACTCACTACTTTTCTGCTACAGCGCTGATTGGCACACATTGTATTTTCCACATTCAGATGGCCACAGTGTCCTTTTGTATGCATTGGTAAACAGGAGATGGCCATTTGGTTGTTTTGTAAGCACTTGAAAGTAGGCAATGCAAACTGCATTCGTAAAATAATTTATGGAGCAAAATCAGGTACTTCCAATTGTTTAGTTTTTTTTAGATTCAGGATTGTATGTTGAGTCTTCATAGGTGCTTTTCTTTTCCTGGCTAACCGGCTGCTAAGCAAGGTAAAAACTAAAAAAAAAAAAATATTAAATACATTTTTTATCAAAGACACTGCAAAGTCATCACTTTTCTGTTGCTGATTACTGCCTATATTACTGAAGCTAAGTTGCGTCTATTTTACATCTGCAGTAGGAAAATACATTTTGTGCATCAATAAGCTTTTGTGCTTATTCCTTGTAGACTGCTGCTTATAGTTATAAAAGATATAGGGACGTCAGATTTGCCTTTCTGGTTACCAGTTTCTAATATTTAACGGGGTTGTCTTCACTACAAAGATTAGATTTTATCATGTACAGTGGGGAAAAAAAAGTATTTAGTCAGCCACCAATTGTGCAAGTTCTCCCACCCAAAAAAATGAGAGAGGCCTGTAATTGACATCAGGTAGACCTCAACTATGAGAGAATAAATGAGAAAACAAATCCCAAAAATCACATTGTCTGATTTGGAAAAAAAATATTTTATTTATTTGCAAATTAAATGGTTGAAAAAAAAAAAAAAAAATATATATATATAATATATATATATATATAAAAATATAAATATATATATATAATATTATTGCAGGGTGTAATAGGTGCGCATACATGGCAGCTGCAGAAGCCTGAATGAGGCTTCCGGCTGCCACGGCTACTGTTCACCCCCTTGTAATTACATTATAGGGGGGGAGTTATAAGAGAGAGGAGCGGTGAGCAGCACCACTCCTCATTCAGCTGGTGCCGTCTAAAGTGTAAAGAGCAGGGATGGAGCCGGCACTGAGTCACAGCCCCTGTACTGAGCAGCCACACTGAGCTGTAGCCCCTTTACTGAACAGCCACACTGAGCGGCAGCCCCTGTACTGAGAAGCTGCACTGGGCGGCAGCCCCTGTACTGAGCGATCACACTGAGCTGTAGCCCCTGTACTGAGCAGCCGCACTGAGCCGCAGCCCCAGTACTGAGCCACAGCCCTTATACTGAGCAGCCACACTGAGCCGCAGCCAAGGTACTGAGTGGCCGCACTGAGCCGCAGCCCCTGTACTGAGCGGCCGCACTGAGCTGTAGCCCCTTTACTGAGCAGCCACACTGAGTCGCAGCCACTGTACTGAGTGGCCACACTGAGCCGCAGCCCCTGTACTGAGCGGCTGCACTAAGCTGTCTCAGGGTGGCAGGAGACTGGAGTGTTGCAATGCTGCGGGACGAGAGCGGCAGGGTTTAACCCTTTAAACCCTGCCACTGACTTCCCGCAGTATTCCCTCCTCTACATTCTCCTGCCGCCATGAGATAGTGGGGTAGATTTATCAAAAGTGTCTTACTTTTAGACAGTGTAAACTTAGACTAGACAGTCTTAAAATGCGCCAAATTTATCATAAAGTTGATAAATCTGGCGCAGGTTAGAACTGTCTAGTCTCAGTTTGTATCATCTTTAAGTTGGCTTACTTTTACGCCAGAATTTGGTCGCACATCCGGGAGCATTTTTGGTCACATTTAAGCCACGCCCCTTTATGCAAAATCACACCCCTTTTACGGAGCCACAGCCCTTTGTTAGACGCGGCGCAGAAACGCCTGAAACTGTCTAAAACATAGTAAATGTGGCGAAAAGCTTGTTTTTGGCGCAAATTGAGCCAGAATTCTGGCGCAACTGCCTTAATAAATCTGCCCCAGTATGTTCAAACTATAATACGCACCCCTGTTTCCCGCCCCCCAAATTTGGGGGAAAAAAAGTGCGTCTGAAAAATATGGTATTATAAAATTTATATAAAAATAGATCATGTCAAATTAGACAACCAATACAGTATCTAAGATAAACCCTGTTCTCAGTCAGGTGTTTATAGAGTTATCATGGCATTATCAGTGATTACATTCATATCACAGGCTAGAAATAAAAAAAAAAAGCTATTAGAATAGCATGTCAGTGAATAGAAACTATCGTAGTGGTCGTGCTTGGCGCACATGAAGTCCCAGCTAGACCTCTGGTATCGGCTACTGCCATATAAAGAACACAGACTGATAGCAGGAAAGTAAAATTTCAACAGTGCTCAACATATGAGTAAAATTAAGTTAACTGAATTTCTTAAGATATATATAAAGTTTATTGAAAAAAACTCCATACAAATACACAAATGTGAATATAAAAAAGAATACAAACACACACCCAAACAAAATGCTGCTAAAACCCTCCAAAAACAGCAGGGAAAGTGGACACACCTGTATATCAGAGAAAAAGGCTGAGGTCAAATATAAATGATACAATATCTTAAAGCATAGCACATACTTAGCCAGGTGTCAGCCAGTGTATGGAGGGGAGCAGCACGCATGCAAAAGTTTTCTATATATGTCTGATTTGGATAAAGATTTATGCGATGTTATAATTGAACTTTTGGACTTTGTCCTCAAGCACAATTTTTTTCTTTTTAAGGAAACCATTTATTTACAGCTACAGGGTACAGCGATGGGGGCAGCATGTGCCCCCTCATATGCTAATTTGTTTTTGGTTTCTGGGAAAGAGATATTTTTTTGCACAGTCCCAGACGATGATAGAAAAGGTAAAAAAACTATGGGAATGAGGTACATTGATGATGTCCTGTTTATTTCAAAGGGGGTGTGGAAATTTAAATTCCCCTTTATGAACAACTTAACCCCAAAATGCTCAAAATTGAAACTTACCTTTAAAAAAGGTGGAGGCAAGGGTTTTTGGTTTTTTGCAGGGGGATGAATGGATTATTCAATCTGATCTCTTTTTGAAAAAAAGACTGCGACAAACTCCCCTTCTTCATGCAAGTTCATTTCACCCCGAAGCCTTGTACAGAAATTCCAATTTGGACGTTCTTGCGCATTCGACGGATTTGCCTACTAATGTATTTTTTGAACAATTGCTGCAAATTTAGCAACAGATTCCGTGATAGGGATACTCTGAGGGGGCATTCACAGGTTTATCTAAAGGGGGGATTGTCCCCCGAAGAGTGGACCTCCCTTTAAAACAAAAGGAAACTGAAAACCGAGTCCAAGGTAAGATTTATCACCACAAACTATCGGGATGTTTTTCAAATGAGAAAAACAATGAAAAAAAAGTTGGCATATTCTGCAGAGTGATGAAAGCCTGTTGAATTGTCTACCTGACACACCCTCTGTGACATATAGACGTTCACCTAATCTACGCGATTTATTGATCAAGAGCCATTATCGTGGAAATCGACTCAGTTTTTTCAATACAAAAGGACCCAAAGGGGGGGTGTGGGCCCTTTGGGTGGAAAATTTGCAGAGCCTGCCCGAATATTTCATTATGGAGGTCTTTTGGAACTCAATGAGAAATAAAGAGTATAGGTTTAAACCAACACTATTACATGCAATAACAGTGGGGTAGTTTATTTCGCTACTTGTCCCTGGGGATCTGATCTATATTGGTCTCACAACACTTGAGTTGAAACGAAGAGTTGAGAGAAAATGTATGGGTTATTTTGGCTGCTAAGGAGGTGATGAGCTAGCACATCTAAAACCAATCCCAAAACATTTTAAAGAAAAACATGATTGCAATGCAGAGATGTTGAGAGTTTGGGGCATTGATAAGGTTTTTTCTTCCCCTGGGGAGGTGTTTGGGAAAAAAGGGTGTTGGCACAGAAGGAAGCTAATGGATTTCTGATCTGAAGGGCCTTGGCTCCGCTTGGATTAAATGATTGCCTGATTATGCTCCATTTTTGTAAAATGTTTCCTTTATATGTCCTTGTAGTTGTTTTATATTTTTTTTATTTTTATTTTTTGTACTGTGTGATGGTTTGTAAGTCTACATGTTTTTTATTGTTTCAGATTGTTGTGTATTATTTTGTGAAATGTATGGGTGTTTTTTTTTTATTTGGATGTCTGTTTTTTTGAGGAGAGGTCCCTTTAACAAATAAAAGGATGAAGAAAGATAAAAGAGAAGATTTTGATGAATAAATAAAATATATAAAAAAGAAAAAAATATATATAGTTTTTTTTAATCCCTTCATGTTATTTTGTACTTAATTACACTTTTTTTTATCATTCATTGTTTTTTACCTTGTTTCCTTTGTATATTAATGTAGTTCACTTTTTATATGAAGTATACTCATATTTCATGTCTTAGTCATATATTTATGTTTTATTATCTATATATTCATGTAATTACTATTAAATATTCACACCTGCACTTTTGGCACTTTCACTGCGGCACCGGTTTGTCACTGTCACGTTTTGGTTCACCTGTTTATTTGTGTTTATTACGTTGTGCGCATCTGTGCTTTAGTAAATAGGTCATGTTTATTCCAGTTCCGGTGTAGTGCAAAGCGCCTGATATACCATTATCAAGATGGGGTTTTTTGCACTTCCGTTTCCGGTCTTTGAGACGCAGTTACGCTCCATAGGCTTGTATTTTTATTCCAGTTTCGGCATAGTGCAAAGCGCCTGATATACCATTACTAAGATGGCGTTTTTTGCACTTCCAGTTCCGGTCTTTGAGACGCAGTTGCGCTCCATAGGGTTTTATGTTACTTCCGGTCCCGGTGTTTGTGCCGCGTCTGGATTCATTTTGTGGTATGTAAAAGGTTGTTTTTAATAACATGTTGGGATATTTATCCATTATGCTTTATATTATTATTATTTTTGGGTTCTGTTCTCTTATTTGCCTATTTAAATTATTAATTTATCATTTACTATGTTTATATATGGCTCATTGGACCTTTTATCTGTCTATCAAATATATGAGATGTGATTGGGCAGCCTTTGTCTATACATACACCATTTTCCATCCACACTAGTGTTCCCCCTGAAGAAGCCATAGGCGAAACGTGCGTCGGGGCGTGCAGCTCCCCTCCATACACTGGGTGTCACCTGGCTAAGTATGTGCTATGCTTTAAATATTGTATCATTTATATTTTATCTCAGCCTTTTTCTCTGATATATAGGTGTGTCCACTTTCCCTGCTGTTTTTGGAGGGTTGTAGCAGCATTTTGTTTTGGTGTGTGTTTGTATTCTTTTTTATAATCACATTTGTGTATTTTTATGGAGTTTTTCCTCAATAAAATTTATATATATATTTGTTTACCATTTATGGCTAAGTTTTGGTGTTTTGCATTTTGATTGCTATATGGTGCTTTATTGTTTAGAGTGGTAACCCTTATAATTTTTGTAGGTGATTTATTGAATTTCTTAAGAACAAAAAAAAATGTGAACAGAATTACAGTTTTATAATTAACATCAGCATGGCCCGAGCTGTCGAGAATTCTGTGGAGTCTTTCACTGCGCACCAACCATTGTATTTACAATAGATAGACTTTGTGTCATAATTACCATGCGCTCCACCTACAATGCGCAAAATGTATCAACCGCAGTATAACAGGTTCATACATACTGTTGCATTCTGCACTGCTCTAAAGTGATTTCAAATTGGCATGTCGGCTCAAAGTTTTATACATGTTGCCCAATGTGTTTGTCAAATTGAATATTATTTTAAGTAATTTTAATTTTTTTGGGATGTTGTAATCACATTAAGGGTAGATCTTTGCCTAAACATCATCCCAAGTGGTTATAAAAATACCCCACTTCTATGTTCTCCATTTCCTTTGACAACCACGTTTGAGTTCCCACAATGCCTTTCTTGCACGTGTTTTGGGACAATCTTTTAAGCCCTACGTGTTGATGGTTAAAAGAAGTGACCTGTCAATTTGTGAGTGGGTTTGACATGTGTATAGTGCGCTTAAAAATCTATTATGAACTTCCAAACATTATCTGAAACATCATCCACAAGTGTCGGTCATTTTTGACCCAAACCTGGACTGACCAGTAACTTGTATTTGATTATTTGAAAGCAATCAGCATTGCTAACGCAAGAAGAAAACCATGTGGCCAAAACCATATTAATTCATTGTCAAATCCTACATCATCAACTGTGAAATATGAGGCATTTGTCAATGAGTCTGAGAATTTGATTTTGATGCAGACAAATCTGTGTCTAAATCATCCGTGTGAGCATACTGTTACAGAGCATATCCCTTGTACTAACCATGCAGCTGCAGGAGTCTCACATAAGAAAAAGTGATGCCACTTTATCCTTTAAATTCTTGAAACATATAATGTACAAAAGGTAAAACACCAAGGTACGCACACATGGCTATGCGTTTCTGACGCTTTTTGGTTCTCTGTCACAGCACCTGATTGTGCACACCTGGTTCTTTGAAAACATTTAATGAATAAATTTCTAAGCCCCCTATCGTCATAAAAAAAGACATTTAAATAATTATGCCAACCTACAGTGGACATATGGTAGATGCTAGTTATAAACTATTTTGAGTGAAATAACTATCTTTCTTACACATAGACATTTTTAAAATGGAAATTTTTTCTAATTTTTCATGATATTTTAATATTTTTCACAAATAACCAAAGATTGTTTGGACCAGAATTTATTACCAACTTATAGTCCAATGTGTAATGAGAAAACAATCTCTGAATCACATGGATAGGTAAAAGTGTCAAAAACTTATTCTCACATAAAGTGACACATATTGCGGCGGTAAGGGGTTAAAGAGTGAAGCAAGAAAATACCTAAGTCTGGATTTGAAATCCTAGCCGAGAGAATGGGAGACAACAAAGCTAAGCAGTGAATTCACATTTCAGGCAGCTTGTCAAGCATACACAGTCTTCCTAATGCTGAATGTTGGTAAGGGTCAGGCAGCATCAAATGTCAAATACCTATCCATACTCCCAACATGTATTGGACATAGGTATTAAACAAGCTAGAAAACAATATTTGGCTTTGCACATCCAAAAACTTTGTTGAAAAAAATGAGCATAGGTGGCAACAATATACATACACATTCCAATATCAGTAGCCCACTATCAACTAAAGAAACTATCAAAAAAGCACATAGGAATTTTTTGAAAAAGCATTTCTGCTATTTAGGATACATGAAAATTTTTTGGAGCTTCTTAGTTCACATTTTTGATCAAAACTGCTTAAGCCCAACTCCCACTCTTCAAGGGGACCTCAACTGCAGGTGAGTTCCTACATTAACGTTTCCTCTCTTTGGGGCCTGTTCAGACCTCCATACTTCAGGGGATTTAAAGGGGCACCTTTTTATAGGTGCTCTGATATTGGAATGTGTATGTATATGTGCCAAACTTGGAAAACATACGTGCATGACTCCCTTGTTACACATTTCCAAACAGTTGACGAACAGGAGCTTGCTGCTAATAAAAGCTGTTTGGTTCCTGCGCAGTACTGCAAGTGAAAGAACGCAACTGACATTGTAGTAAACCACAACATGTGAATTCCCCCTTAGAATCAGCAATGATTTCAAGTATTTTTAGGTCTTGACAAAAAAATTACTTCAACATTAGTCCATGTGGCTGAAAAGTGTCTAGCAGTAAGACTAGGTTGGTTGCCCATAGCAATCAAAGCTCAGCTCGGGTCACTTTATAAAGCACTATGTGAAATGCAAGCTAAGCGATGATTGGTTGCTATGGGCAACCAATCCCAATCTTACTGTTAACACTTTGGACATAAAGGGGCCAGGTTATATACATGTGTCCTCAATGCTCCAGGCTTAGCCTTTTCTACATTTTCCATTTTCGCCACAAGCTTTTTTTCCTTGGACAAACCCCAACACTTTTTTTTTTGTTTTTTGTTGAAAATGGGGATATCGATAGTATAGCAAAATACAAAAAAAATCGGCTCACCTCGTGGACTTCTCACTTTTTATTTCTCCGGGTGACCAAACCCCCCCCGAGTCCGCTCGAATTAACCCCCGGCCAGCGGAAAAAATGTATCTCACAAACGGGAAATCTGGATACATGTCCGGGACGGAACACTATGCACCAAGAAAACCCGTACCTTTATGCGGGAAAAATGTAGCACTTTTTTTTTTCCTAAAACAGCAAACAGCAGTGCACAACCAACCCCCCTCACGGGGATGAACAGGTGAAATAAACACCTTTTGTAGAGAATCATCCAGGCCCGATTTAGGGTTTTTCTCATTTTCATTCATACATGTGACCAGTTTTTTTGAATTTGGTGTTGGTTTTTAAAGCAAAAAAAACAAGATGGGCAGTGACCCTGGGCCATCACAGTGACAAGGGGGAAAATACCCGAAACGGTCTGTGTTTTCACCTGTTCATCACCTTTAGGGGGTTGGGTTCGCACTGCTGTGTTGCGTTTTACTGGAAGAAATAAAGCTGCTACATTTTTACCGCATGAAGGATACGGATATCGAAATGTAGCTTACCTGAAAGCACTAAACAGTAGCAGTCCACTGCCAATTGACACTACTTTGAAGTGGGGCATTCATTTTGGAAAGAGGTTTTAGATGTAGACTCTCTTTGTTGTTCAAGAACCCAATCTGAGTTCAGCGTTCAGTTTTCGTGGCCGGTAAAACCAAGGTATGCTGAATTCGGATTGGTTGCTAGGGGCAACAAGGACATTCTTACACAGTTTCACAAAATGACGGCTGACATGTCACTGACATACTCTCAGGAGCAATGTTAAAGGGAACACTGGCCCGTATCAACACATCTGGGAAATAATGACAAGACAACACTCAATACAAGGATGAAAATGTTTATTGCAAAATAACATGTTATTTTTGTAAAAAGTCAAAATAGAAAAATGTGACAAGCAGACATACATATCAGCAGCACTGTACAAATGCTAAGAGCCTTAAATCTACTAACTGTCAAGCAGGAAGACTGTCTTTGTTGGGCCTAGCCACCAATCTGGTCTCAGCTTTTAGGTTCCCAGAGCACTATATGACCTGAAAGGTGAGCTTGATTTTGTTGCTAGGGGAAAGTGAATTCATGACCAATTTGACAATGTAGTTCTTATCCTTTGGTGATCAATCAAAAAAATGAGGTTCTTAGCGCACAGTTGGGCTCCAAACCACCATGACAAGGAGACCTCAGGTCAGATGGGGCCCTACACTATCACTAATGATACCTGACTAGGGTACCAAATGCAAAAATAACCCAGTGTAAGAGAGCCCAGGACCTGGTGAAAGACAGGAGAAGACAGACAGTGAGCCCTAGTGTTAGGGCCCCCAAAACTGATCTTGCCTGCTTGCCCACCCAACCCTAGGCAGTCAGCGACAACTGGTCAACATTCCCTCCTCTAGCCAAAGTGGATCACACTGGTGGTGTGTTCAACTTGCTGGCCAACAGCTGCCAGAGGTGGGACCGTCTTTGGCTCTTAATTCTGTTGTATACATGAAAAAAAAACATATGTTAGAAACACAAAGGGAGACATGTATGCAAATAGGCGCATCAAAATGCATTGTGCGAAGTTTATAATGCGCCTGAATCTATGAAAGTGATTTTTGTGCGTTCATAAATGGTGTCTAAATTTTAAAGCGCCTTGCCTGTGTGTTTGGTGCATTACGGAACATAGTTGCATTAGTAATGTGCCAAACATGTATAAAGGCTATAGATAGGCTGAAAATAAAAGAAAAGTAATTAGAGTAGCATGTCAGTGAAAAGAAACTATGGTACTGATCTTTCTTGGTGGACCACATGTCCCAGCTCTTGCCATATGTAGAATAAGGGGCCATTCTCACAGCTATCTTTGGATCCGATTTTGGATCCGTGTCGGATCCGAAAATCCCATCCAAAAGCTCAGCGTCGATCAGATCCTAAACGGATCCAACACGTATGCAACATGCAGCTGCGTGTTTGGATGAATGTTGGATGCAGCAGGATCACACACTATAGTTTAAAATAGGGCTCCTGCTGTGTCTTTCGAACTAAGAATTAACATGTCAATTCTTGGAATGAATCCGAAAGACGGATCCTAAAGACGCAGTGAGACATGCATCAGCGATCACACGTGTGAACACCAATGCATGTTTCAAAGTAAAAGTAATGTAAAATCACATTGCTCATTATTAGATACGTATTTGGGTCCGTATCTAAAAGCATATGTACACAAATTAAATGTAAAAATTACAAAATCTGAACAACAACATCAGTGGGTTATTTTATGTAAAATTAGTTTTAGATTCTATTAATTTTAAATACATTTTATAGAAGATATTTTTATATTTTTGGGATATAATATTTTTATACTAATTTTATATGGTAAATTTTTGTATTACATTTAAATAATTTAATTTTATATAGTTTGATATTTATCATAAATTACTTTTTATTATTGTACTGGTGTAAGTTGAGAAATAACGTAAATTTTCTTGCCCTAATAGCAAATCTAGATACTCTGGCTTTGGCAGACCACGTTAAAATAGGTCTGCCTGACCGAGTAGTAATGGACCTAGTTTTTCTGACCCTCATTGAGAAATGAGTAGAAAACTCAAAATAGTTCCAGCATCCAAAAGACTGTATGATTTATTTATTTAAGTCTGTAACACAAAGACAACAATCCAACAGACATTTAAAAGGCCAACGCGTTTCAGGCCTCACGGGCCCTTCCTCATGGCACAAACAGAAATGTGTTTAATACTTCGAATGCGGTGCGACACGTCCCCAGAACACCTCCAGAACGCCCCCTCATGTTAGGCGCATTAAAAAGTGTCAAGTTTTGTGAACATATCGTCTAACACAGTGGTTCTCAACCTTTCTAATGTCGTGACCCCGCAATAAAGTTCCTCATGTTGCGGTGACCCCAAACCAAAAAATAATTTTGAGGGCTACTTCAAAACTGTAATTTTGCTACATGAGGGGTTACATATGTGTGACGCCTCTGAGCGGTACCTCTACATGTCACATACATATAAAGGTGCCACTCAGAGCCGTTACATAGATGTAACCTTATACAGGGGGTGTGAGTGGTACATGGGGGGTTACATATGTGTGACGCCTCCGCGTGGTACCTCTACATGTCACATACATATAATGGTACCACTCAGAGCCGTTACATAGATGTAACCTTATACAGGGGACTGTGAGTGATATATGGGGGGTTACATATATGTGACGCCTCTGAGCGGTACCTCTACATGTCACATACATATAAACGTACCACTCAGAGCCATTACATAGATGTAACCTTATACAGTGGACTGTGAGTGGTTAATGGGGGGGTTACATATATGTGACGCCTCTGAGCGGTACCTCTACATGTCACATACATATAAAGGTACCACTCAGAGCTGTTACATAGATGTACCCTTATACAGGGGGGGGCTGTGAGTGGTACATGGGGGGTTACATATATGTGACGCCTCTGAGCGGTACCTCTACATGTCACATACATATAAAGGTACCACTCACAGCCGTTACATAGATGTAACCTTGTTTGGGGGGAGGCTGTGATTGGCACATGAGGGGTTACATATGTGACCCCTCATGTGCCACTCACAGCCCCCCCTATAAGGGGGGGGGGAATGTAATGTGTACATCATGTGATGGCTGGGGGTGGTACAAGTAACAGGTTAATAACATATTACTTGTGCCACATACAGACATTACATGATGCAGTGGATGTGTGTGTGTGTGTGTGTGTGTTTAACACTAAATTACCTTGCAGCCAGGAACAGCCCTGCCATACAGTATCAGCGTTCTCTCTGCACTGAGTACGGCAGGGCTGTTCCTGATGCTTGATACGTAGTGTGGGCGGTGCATGCAACGCGCTTTCAGCGTCCTGCACGCACCGCCCACAAGAACCGGCGGGACGTAAGTCCGTCCTCGCCGCAGCGCCGCTCACAGGAGCGGCTCACTGAGCCACCAATGCTGCGAGTAACGGCGCCCACTGCTCCCCCTCCCCTCAGTAATTCAAACGCTGTGGGCGCCGCACTATGCAAGCAGCTGCAGGGAGGGGCGCAGCGGCGGCCACAGCGCTCCTCCCTGCAGCTATTAAGCCAGTGCGGCGCCCCTCTCAGCTCTCCGGCCGGCCGCCCTGCCCGGGCTAGGGGCGACCCCTGTGTTTTGGTCGTTCGACCCCCACCGGGGTCGCGACCCACAGGTTGAGAACCGCTGGTCTAACACATTCGTTTGGCGCATTACACATCACTGCCTGCTCACTTTTGCCGCATTTTACGCCACAAAAGGGTGAAAAACCATTTCATACATTTCTCCCAAAGTTCTGTTAGCCAACTCTACAATGTGGGGATACAAATACCAACATCACTGTTGAGGTACTCCATTTCAGTAATGACCAAGTATGGAGTCACAAACACATATTACAAAGCAACAACATAGACCTACAGTATGAAGTCCGGCAACATTTGCGGGTTAATTTGCAGACACAAACTTAATTTCAGCCATTACTAGCTCTGAAAATCCTTGAAAATCAAGGTGGAAATTTAGTAAATAATAAAGAATTGTAACTTAATTGTAAACAATGAAATTTGTATATGCCATGATGCAATTCCCTGAACCAAATAAGGTCACAGAACATTTAATTCAAACTAAATTGCAGCTGAGATCAAGACATTAAATTGCCTGATTACATGCAGGTGATTGTATTTTACATATGGGGCCATTGGTTAGCAATTGTCAAGGTCAAACAGATTTGACACTTAGGGCCACATGCATGAAACTGTCTGGGTCTAAAGCTCAGCATTCTCCTTTCATTTCATATAGTTCTCTGAAAAATGAGAGGGGCGTTCTGATTGGTTACTATGGGCAACAAAGGGAGTTTTAGACCAAGACAGTTTTCATACATGTGGCCCTTAGGGTACTTTCACATGGTGCAGTTTTGTTGTTTTTTTGGCATCTTGACTTACTGTACTGCACAGCTATTAGACTACCTTTATTACCAGCAAGCTTCTTTCAAATATGTAAACTGTTTGGCAAGGTATTACAACTGAGAAATTATCTTTTGAGTTTAGAAGCCAACAAACTACAAACACAATAATTGATTACTCACTAGGAACACCTTTATAAACAATTTACATAACTGAAAGGAGCTTGGTGGTAAGAAAGGCAGTTGAATTGCAGGGCAGTAATGCAGGTGAAAAAAAATCACACAAAACACTAATATAACACACTCTGTGTGAAAGGAAAATACAAAGATCCAGCAGTACTATTGGGTTTGTTACTCATAGTAAACAATTAGACATCAGCTTTTAGGGAATATAATGCTGTAATTCAAGTAAACTGACCTGTCAATAGTTGTCATTGACAACAAAAATAGTCTTACTGCTAGACATTTTGAAGACATAAGGCTCTGTGTACTTTAGTAGATGTCGCTACGGTATAAAACTAGGGTGTGAACAATTGTAGGGGGATGTTACCAGCAGAATATAAGCATATTTAGAAATGTTAGGGTTACATTATGAACATTCACATTTTTAACTGCATATGTGCTTTGTGAAACGCTAGTATTACATACAGTAGGTGCCTGGAAATGGCTTAGGGTATGTTCACACGGCGTCTTGCCTCCGCATGAACATACACTTTTCTGATACGTCTCTGGGTCCATCAGAACGCATCTAACAATAAGCAGTGAGTTTATCACTGCCGGCAATGACAGACACGCAGCGGCGTTCACATGAGTGATCGCCGCTGCGTGTTGCATTGTGCCTGTCAGGTCCATCTTTCGGATGCAATCCAAGAAATGACATGCAATTCTTTGATCGCATCCGCAAGACGGACCCGACAGGCACGATGCAAACACGCAGCGGCGATCACTCATGTGAATGCCGCTGCGTGTCTGTCATTGCCGGCAGTGATAAACTCACTGCTAATTGTTAGATGCGTCTCTGGGTCCTTTCCGATAGACCCAGAGACGCATCAGAAAAGTGGATGTTTATGCGGAGGCAAGACGGCGTGTGAACATACCCTAAGTCAGGAGTAACAGTGCTGTAATGCAAAGAACAGCCCTAGAACCAGCCCAACAGTTCACTGGAAATATAATGTTAGAGAAGGTTTGGAATATAATTTTTGTAACAAAAACATGTTCAGAACAATAATATAAAGAAAATAAACTAGCATTTAGGTCACAGTTCCACTTACTGTAAGCTGTAAGTGTACTGTGTACTGAAAGCTGCATCACATCCAACTTGTCCACACTTTCCACCTACTCTGTGCTCACAGTCTGGGCAATAAGACAATCCAGGGTATCCAAAGGGACTCCCTGGCCCATCCTCACACGCTGGGCCAACTTCTTTTTGCAGCATCGGCAGCAGTCATACTAATGTTTTTACTTCTCTCCACACCTTGGGTATTGATCCAAGCCACAATGCCCCTTCACAATGCTGATGTCTCTGCCACTGGAAGGCACTCAGTGTCATCAAATAAGCAGCCACCACCTCTAACAAGAAGTAACAAGATTTTATGGTTATGTTTGGCAATTATTAAATCATTACTGACATTACATGCCATCATTTCACATTATACTTTTGCTATATGTTGAAGCTTGGTATCTGCATAGGCATGATCAACAGGATAGGCATGAAGTGTCTTGAAAGACATACAATAGTTAACAAGTTTCTTACATCTGTCACATATAGTCTTATGTCTGAAAACTCTATAGCACTAAGACCGTGTTTGTTGCCTATAGCAAAAAATCAGACCTCGGCTTTCATTTTTCCACAGCACTATATGAAATGGAAGTTGAGCTTGGATTGGTTGCTATGGGCAGCAAAGACAGTCTTACTGCTAGACAGTTTTCCTACATAAGGCCCATAATGTTTATGGTGTCCAAAAAACTTACCTACTAAACAAAAATCTGTTTCTCACTGGCAGAGAAGATGCGCTTCTTGCTGCGAAACTCCACTTCGGACTGATAATCCCACTGATGAGACCAAGGGGACAGCAGAAGTATCAGGTTCAGTGTGGATGGAAGGTCCAGAGCAGGTTGGCATGGACTCTGGTGGGGGGCTGACATGTAAGCTCGAGGGTCCAGGCTGACTGTCCTCCATGGACAGACTGGAAGGCTGACCAAGGTCATCAACCTGAATGGTAGGTATTAGAACCTGTAAATAGGGCAGGAGATCTGCAGACTGAGAAACCTGCACCAACTCAGATCTCCTAGCTGGTTCCATACTTTAGCAGGGCGTCCTACTAAGTAAATAGGATGCAGCAACCATTCTGGAATTCTGACATAGCTTTATATCCATTTTTGCCACATACAATACACCAATAACTATGCGCCATACAATTGGCATCCTGCCAAGACCATGCAATGCAAAGCATACCACATGAGACATTTATGAACATACCTACGTCACTTTTATACATTCGGGTGCATTCTACATCTTAAAATTAACAAGCGAAAACGGGCGAGTCAGTGCCAAGTTCATACATGTCACCCTTTGTTGTTCCATATTAATCCAGAAGAAGGTAAAGAATGACCCATAAGGACTGGATCATATTCAAACAAGAATTCTACATATTTACATTTTTGTTGATGTTATTTTGTTATAAGTAATTGTCTAAGCCTTTCTTTGAAGTTCTCGTTATTCTTGCTGTCACCGGTCCCAAGGCAACTATTCTACATATTTACAGTTCTAAAAGGGACACTTCCATCAAAAAAGAGTATCTTTGTTAAAACCAATATTCCCGGGAAACAATTTTCTTAGAATTTTTGACAGTATGTTTTTTTTTATCTTGGCAGTCGTATGCAATTAAAAATTAGATATAAAATCTTGTCCTTTTCTAACTGTGATTAGTAAAGAGATAAATCACTTGACTGGCAGAGCATACTAACCTCACTTTACTGTAGGTGTGTTAACTCTTGATTTTTGTAATAAATAGTAATAAGACAAAAAAATTAGACTCTATTGTTCTTGGCAGAGATAGGTGAGTTTTGCAAGGCTAACAGGCAATGAAAAGACCCATAATAACGAAAAAAAAGGTTCTTTTTCTGCTTTGGGGGGGGGGTTTCTTTATCGATCCATTGATAACACTTACCTTTCAGTCTAGCCAGCCTTGGGGGTTTGTTCACACATGTTGCGTAGCTACGTGCCCGCAGTCATGTGTGTTTGGGGGAGCTTGCGCAAATACGCGTGTACCTTGCAGGGGCCCGGGCCTCCCCACCCCCATAGACATGCATTACTTGCAGGCATTTTCGGCAAAAAATTTAATGTCATTATCTCCCCGCTTACAATCGAATGTATTGTAAAGCGGGAGAGGAGGCGTAATCCTTTGTTCTTATGAAAGCTAGGGTTTTACCGAAATTTTTGGGTGTTTTTCCCCACGTTTTACCAGTACACCGCAAAATATCCCCAAAATAAGTGTGTAAACATACCATAAAAAAAACCTTTAAAAACAGTCCTAACTGTTTTCCCTATCAGAGCTCACAGAGGGAAGTCAGAGAGGCAAGCCAGGAATCATGTACACTGGGGATTCTTGAAAAATTATGTTAAAAAAAATACCCATTTAAAAAAAAAACCAAAATAATTGTTGCACATTCTTTCAATCGTGAATACGTGGGAAAAAAAATTTTAAAAAAACCTTATCTTAGAGGGGCGAATTTCCCGAAATTCGTTTTGTTCACTTCGCTGAATTTCTCTGCAAAAAATAAATTGTTCCCAATTACGAATCACGTTAAAAAAACTATTTCCAGGCGCCCCAAACCTGCAGGGTGCGTAGAACGTTTGTCCCCTTAAAATGCGGGGGTTTGGTTTGGGCTTCATCTTTTGTGTTTTAGTATGAAGGGAATGACTGCCGCCCCTTTAGAAAGCTTCACTATAAAAATTCCTGGGCCTTAAGAGGGGAAAATTGACCCGAAAAAAGAAGCGGGGAAAGTTTCCCGATAAAAGTCATGGCAGCGACAGCTGGAAAAAAACAAGACTGAGGGCTCAGGTGGCAACTTAAGAGACAGAGAGTGGAGGTGACGCGCCTAGCCTCAGCAGCATGAGGTCAGACAGTGGCACAATGACATTCTTGGAGGTGGCAAAAACAGGAATAGGCCACAGAGTGCACAATGACACAGTGAGGAGGTCACAGCACAGCTTGAGTCAGACAGTAGCACATGATAGATGTGTCTGTTCACGTCATCATACCACAGGCAGCAGCAAGAGTCCAGACAGTGGCACAATGACACAGTTGTAAGTCACAGCAGCAGCCACAGCACAGCATAGGTCAGACAGTGTGGCACGATGACACATAGTGTAGGTCACGGCATTCAGCCACAGCAAGCACAATGAGATCAGACAAGTGGCACAATGACACAGTGTTTAGGTCACGGCGAGCAGCAGCATGAGGTCAGGCAGTGGCCAATAACAATCTGGAGGTGGCAAAAACAGGAGTAGCCACAGAGTGGGACAATGACACAGTGTGTAGGTCACGCAGCAGCCACAGGAGCAGCATGAGTCAACAGTGGCACAATGACACAGTGTGAAGTCCACGGCCAGCAGCAGCAGATAGGTCAGACAGAGGCACAATGATATTCTGGAGGTGGCAAAAACAGGAGTAGGCCACGAGAGTGGTACAATGACACAGTGTTAGGTCACAGCAGCAGCCACAGCAGCAGCATGAGGTATACAGTGGCACATGACACAGTGTGGATGTCACGGCAAGCAGCACAGCACAGCATGAGCGTTCAGACCAGTGGCACAATCACATTCTGGAAGTTGGCCAAAAACAGGAGTAGGCCACAGAGTGGGACAATGAACACAGTGTGGAGGTCATGGCAGCATCCACAGCAGCAGCTTGAAGGTCCAACATTGCCACAATGACTCAGTGTGGAGGTGGGTGGCAACACCAGTCCCTGGTAAAGATGGTGTTGGCAGATTGATAAACTGTCAGCAGATGTTGTGCATCAGCGGGTGGCGGCATCAGAATAGTGGCTGAGCAAGGTAGTTTTGAACCCAACTTCATTTCTCACAGTTTGGGTGAGCGTCATGGCTGATGTATGTACTGACGCCAAATTCATTGGTGTGTTGGAAATCCTGGCCGATCCATGGCCTGATCTCAATCTTGACTAAGGTCAGTCGTTCCACATTTCCCCGTGGTGACAAGCGGTTCACCTTGGCTAACGAAGGGGCCCCCGCCCACTGAACACCCGCTCTGATGCCACACCAACTGGCCGGGCAGGACATAGCTTCTCCACTGCAAACTTCGCAAGTTTTGCGTGCCACACATCCAGTTTGGCTGCCCAGTAGTCCAGCGGATCTTCTAAACTGGGGTGGCAGAGTGCTGTCCAAGTAGGACCACCACCTGTTGGTTCAGGGACGCGCCAAGGTCCTGTGCTGCTGCTGGCGACAACCCGTCCTCACTAGGCGGGTGAAGAAGCTGCTCATCATGACTCTAAACTTAGGTAACAGCTGATAGGAGCTGGTACTGCGCCTACCCCCCACCTTCCCCAGCACCGCGCAGTAGTAACGTGAGCGTTGAGGAACCCCTCGGTCAGACCTGTCAGAGGAGGGACCGATCCGTGCACATTAGGCAGCACCAACGATTACTGAGGATTTCCCTATAGTATTGAGTTTGTCCTTCCTCTCAATAGCTGGAATAAGGCTCCCACTTTGACCGGTAGCAGAGGGTCCAATAGGTGAGAGCCAGAGTCATCCGCTGCCGGATGCTGACTATTCGGCTGTCACTAGCCAGCAAATAACATGCTGCGGGACATCTGCACAAATGACTCCGAGGGGCTTCCAGCCTCCCTTTTCCACTGTATGCTGCCGACGGTGCTTGGGGGTCATCTGCCGCTCTTCCTCACCTCCACCACCTCCTCCAGCTGCTCCTGCTCCTCCTCTCTTGTCACCTGGGTAGAAATCCAACTCATTTCACCAGACAATGCCTTCTGCTACTTCCGAATGTCCTCCTCCTCCTCCTCCTCCATTTCAGTCCCCACCGGACTCATGATGGGGCCACGAGATTAGTCCCAACGTCCCATCCCCTGGCCCAGGACAGATTTTTTCAGTCATCTGTTCCAGGACAAGAAGCAGTGGACATGACGTTATTCATCCCGTAGTTCTTTCCTGGCGACTGACAAATAACTCGCCTCCTCGAGAATGGCTTCAACAAACGGCAGGTTGCACGCATGAGCTGCCAATGGTCTGACATCAAAGTTTACAAGGGAAGTATCTTCTGTCTGACTGGATCAGCAAAAAATTGTTAATGGCCTTTTTCTAAGATCATCACAGTCGGTCCGAACATGTGCAGGCTGAATTCTCAACGTGTGGAAACATCGCATATACAAGTGTGTTGGGGGAGGCCGTTCTGGCCGCCTGCAGACTCCGGGAGGGTGTTCCTGGCTTTGTAATACGAATGGATAAAGTACATGTACAGTTTCCCCTCCATTTTCAGAATGTACAGAAGACTGGTGGAAGACTTCAAGAACCTTTCACAACCAGAATTGAACACGTGCGCCATTCCAGGGCGCATAGGACCATCCCTCCTTGGTGCAGCGCAGTACACCATGTTCCTCCATTGACCGTCACCATGGTTCCAGATTTGCAGTTGGCGCGGAGCATTTCTCCCCTGATGTTGACTTCGTTCGCGCGAGGCAAGCCAGGGTGTAGAACTGCGTGAACACACCGCTGTGCCCTACACATGTGGTATGAGGTGCAGTACTTGTGAGTCTGAGATGGTGGTGGATGGGGGAGGAGGAGGCGGACATGGGGCGCAGGAGCAGCAGTTTGACAACGTGGAGGAGAAAGCGGCGTCTCCTGGTCCAAGATGTTGTGTGCCTTGGGCCGAAGCACATTCACACCAGTAGGGCCGGTACAAGAACATGTTCTTGCCCTGACCGTAGTTACAGCTCCAGACGTCCGCGCTGCCAGCCGTGAACCTTGGGAACAAACCGATAAGCTTAAGGACTGGCCCACCTCTGTTCTACATAATTATAAGTGCTGGTATATGCCTTTTTGGAAAAGATTTACGGCTTGGAACTCTCCATCTCGCTCGCACAAGCCCATATTTTGTCTCTGAATGGTGCAGAGTCCACCATTTTAAAGGGAGGGACTGCAGTACCAAACAACTTGACAGGAGCACGGCAGCGCTGCACCTTAGGATGGTTGGACGCATACTGTTTGTCTCTTATGCAATCGCCTCGCTGAAACGACTGCTGGTGCCATGAGTAGCGAGGACAGGTGAATCTGGACCAGAGATGATGACTAAAGAGAAACAGCTCCCTACTGCAGAGGTGGTGGAGCCTTGATCTGGCTGCAATGGCATGCGTGCCACTGGGCACTGCTGCTGCTGTTCTGCGGCGGCAGGATGGACCACCTACATCTGAGCCCAACGTTTTCTCCCAGCCACCGGATGGTGGACGCTGCATGTGTTGACGCAGGGGCCATGGTGCCAATGTTAGTCTCCCTGGCCACAGCTTCACTTTTCTGCTTACAGATCTACATATACCCATATTTATTGGCTCCTCACTCCGGTGTCTTAGGCAAAGAACAGCCACACCGCCGAGTATCGGATTTTTAAGACTCGCCAACTAGCTCCGCAACTGAGTGACTACTGCCGCCGCTGCCCTTCCTGGAGCCCCTGTGCCGCTACTTTCTTGGACCTGCGAAGCCGGAGTTTTTTACCCCTGGCCGCTTGGCTCCCGACCTCCACACTGCTGCTATCCTGCTGACTCACGGCCAACGACCCACTTGCTGGCTGCGCCACTGCCTGATGCGCAAGCTGACGCCCTCTTCCTACCTGACGATAAATGAACCCTTGCTCACCCGCTTCCCAAGTGCGGTCGGCTACATCATCATCTATTTGTTGTTTCATCGTCACTGCTAGTCCTCTATCACCGTCTTGGTATGCAGAGGGCTGACCCCGTCACAACATGACCTCCCATGCCACTCTCAACATCTATACTTTGCCGCCTACTGCACCGAAGCAGGGATATTGGCCCCATTCATCGCTGCCAATAGCTGCTTGACTGCCCTCCTCAAATTGTTCATCCTCGCTATATGTGGCGCTGACCCAGACCACATAGAAGATCTCTGTCTTGAGGGAAACCGATGGGACAGAGGCCGATGAGGACAGGTGAGGACCGCTGACCCCGCTCCCGGCCATGCCACTAGGGTTTGTGTCTGACGTTCCCGAAAGACCAAGACTCTTGGCTGGGGTTGTCAGATGTCCATCTGGGAGGAAGGTGGATGACCTAAAGTCAACCAATCAAGAACCATTGGGTTGCTAGTCAGTACACGGCCGCTAGATGGACAGCGGCAGTTGTGGCCCTCACCGACTGACCCCTGCTGCGACATACCCCATGCTGATGGGCTGCGCACCTGCTCCAGAATGTTTGTGCCTCGCCACTCGCAGTGAAGAAGCCCTGGCCACCTCTCTTCTGACATACTGTTTGTTTCTAAAATGTTACAGAGACTGTTTGATGAAGATATCTGTATATGATAAATAACACACCCTGTAAATTGACGCCAAATGAAAACCCCCTAGAAGCTTGGGTAACCCTTGAAATAAATTGCGCTCCACAAAATGAGCAGAAAAATTAGACTTGTATGTGCCGTTTAAAAAAACTCTGTGTATTTTACTGAATATGAAAGCACAAACAGGCTTAATTAACCTTCGAAATGAATTAGGCTACAGAATTTCTTCTGTCGTTTGAAAAACAAAGTTTCTTTTACTAGTGCAACTGCAGAACACTCATAATTAACACCTGGAGGAATGTAAATTGCGCAAAAGAATTGAGCCACCACAATCTAGTAGCATTGTAGCGTGTTACAATTGCGGGTTTTCTACGCCACAAACAAGAGATAAAACTGTAATTAACCTTTCGCTTGTGAATATGCTACGGAAAAATGTATTATTTAGGCGTTGAAAATGAACGGTTTCCTTAGGTCAGCCGACACGCAGCAAAACAACCTAATCAACCCCCTGGATGTAAATTGCGCCAAACAATTGGGCCACCACAAACTATAGCTTTGTTAGCGTGTTACAATTTGCGTGTTTTCTACGCCACACAACAAGAGAATAAAAAAGTATTAACCCTTGCGCTGTGAAATATGCTACAGGAAAAATTTATTTTTGGCGGTTAAAAAACGGTCCTATTTTTGTCACACAGCACAAAAACAACCTTAATTAACCCTGGATGTTAATTGCGCAAAGAATTGAGCAGCCTGAAAACTACTAGCTTAGTAGCGTGTTACAATTGCGTGTTTTCTACGCTACACAACAAGAAGAAAAAAAATGTTAATTAACCTTCGCTTGTTAATTATGCTACAGGAACAATTGTATTTTTTGGCGGTGAAAAAGACGGTCAATTTTGTGTCACCACAGCACTAAAACAACTCTTAATTAACCCCTGATTGTAAATTGCGCACAAGAATTGACGCCGGAAACTAGTACTTTTTAGCGAGTTACAATTGCGTTTTTCTACGCTACACAAAGAAAAAAATTGTAATTAAACATCGCTTGTGAATTAAAGCTACAGGAAAATTGTATTTTTTGGCGGTGAGAAAAGACGTTCTATTTTTGTCACCACATCACAAAAACACGCTTAATTAACCCCTGGATGTAAATTGCGCAAAGGATTGAGCAGCCAAAAATGAAGTGGGTATTTGTATTGTAAAAACGCGGTTTCTTTAAATGAATACAAACAGAACTGCTTAGATGCCCCTTGGATATTAAATTGCAGTGAGCATATAGCCTTAAAATGTATATGCCAGCTGCAGTGGACGCACCTGTACTCAGATCAAAAAAACACCAAAAAATCAGAAATAGAACATTAAGAGAAGCATTCTCTGAGACACGCTGAAACACACCCCTACAAAACTCGGGCTGTATAAAAAAAACAGTTCCTTTAGTTCATCCTACCATAAAGCATCCGAGCAGCACCTTCCCTGATCATACAGTGTAAGCGGTAATGAGCTATCAGCGTCGCGCCCGGACTTATAGTAGTGCGGTGACGTCGCAGGAATACCCCGCCGGTCCTCTGATTGGCTTCACCTCTGCACATGTCAGCAGGCTATGCCCTTCCTCCTCCCAGAGTGCTATGTCCCATGTAAGCCGCCATTGGCCTCGCGTAGCCATTTTATCATCAAAAGCACACTCGTTCACCCGAAGTACCCAAACATCGGACTTCGTTCAGCAACCGAAGTTTCCTGAACTTCTAAACGAATTCACGTCGTTAGAATCGATTCGCCCATCTCTACTTATCATCCCTGGAATTGAACCCTTTGTCTCAAGATGGAGGGTATATCCTTTTGTCTTCTAAGGGGAAACTACGTGAAACAGATGTTTTTTGGTAGGGGCAATTTATTTAATTATACAATTTAAAGGGGTATTATCGCTACAAAGATCATGTCTCAGATCATGGGGACAGTAAAAATAAGCACTTTTGTAATTGGGTTGCATTACTTCAGTCACTTAGTTTAGCAGAGATGAGCTTTTCTGTAAATCTGTATTCTGTTTCTGCCGATGCTGGTCCGGGACACGCCCCCTGGCCGGATACCACCCCCCTTGACACGCCCCCTGCACTGTAAATTGGCTGGCTGATATTTCATTCAGCCGGTTGGGAAAACGCCCCCCGACAGGAAACGCCCCGGCCATGCCCCCTGCACTGTGATTGGGCTGCCTGCACAATCTGTGTTTTCTCCCCTCTGAGCTGTAGAGATGAGCTTTTCTGTAAATCTGTATTCTGTTTCTGCCGATGCTGGTCGGGGACACGCCCCCTGGCCGGATACCACCCCCTAGACACGCCCCCTTTTCTGTGATTGGCTGGCCGATATTTCATTCAGCCTGTTGGGATACGCCCACAGACAGGAAACGCCCCGGACATGCCCCCTGCGCTGTGATTGGCTGCCTGCACACTCTGTGTTTACTCCCCTCTGAGCTGTAGAGATGAGCTTTTCTGTAAATCTGTATTCTGTTTCTGCCGATGCTGGTCGGGGACATGCCCCCTGGCCGGATACCACCCCCCTAGACATGCCCCCTGCACTGTAATTGGCCGGCTGATATTTTATTCAGCCTGTTGGGATACGCCCCCAGATAAGAATCGCCCCGGCCATGCCCCCTGCGCTGTGATTGGCTGCCTGCACAATCTGTGTTTTCTCCCCTCTGAGCTGTTAAAATCGATAGTGAAACCAAGGTCTGCTGGCTCTATATACATCTCCCAGCTCTAGGGTGAATGATCTGGGCAATTACTGCCTGTTTAAGTCACAGATCCCCTCATATAACACAGTCTTATAGAGTCTCCTGCCTGTTAACAGGGGGAGAGGAGGAGGGGGAGGGCCGTGTGCATTGCTCCATATACCCCAGTCTGCTGTCTGGTAACAAAGGGGAAGGGGGGGGCAGTGTACACTCCTCACATGTCCCATCAGTTCAGGCTGTGTGTGTAACTGCATATAGCACAGCAAGGAGCTTGTAGAGTCAGCCTGAAGCTCTGCAGACACATAAGAAGCATCCTTCTGCTTCTACTGCCTCACCCAGAATGATAATGTCACAAGTCTTCAGTGAGGAGGGACACGCCTCCTGGGAGGAGAGACACGCCTGCTGAGAGGGGAGACTCGCCCCTGGATTTCAAATTCAATCTCAGAGATTTAGCTGAAGAGCCCGAACAGTTCAATCGATAAAACTCCTTTAATTCTGACTCCCTTTAAATGTCTCTTTTCAAGAAAAACGAAATTTAATTCTTGCTCCTTACCAATTACATTTTTTGTCTTTGTACCTTCTCCAGCTCCAGGATATTCTTTATATGGACTGAGGACCAGAACTGAGCTGCATATTCCAGATGAGGCTGCACCAATGCTTAGTAAAGTGTTAATATCACATCCCTGTCCCAGGAGTCCATGCCTCTTTTAATCCATGACAATATCCTGCTAGGTTAGCTGATTGATATTTCATGCTGTTAGGTACTGTATGATCTACAATTACCAGATCCTTCTTAACAAGTGTCTGTCCCAGTTTTACTCGCCCTAGGACATATGATCTATGTAAATTATGAGTATTTATCCACACTCATTTGTCAGTTGGATGCCCAAAGATTCAGTGTTTGCTTGCAAATTCTAAACACCTTGCATAGCTTGCACTATTGTTTGTTTCTTCTGCAAAAATAGACACTGCTATTAATCCGAACCTCTATATCATTAATAAATAAACCATATAATATAATATAAACCTTGTTGGGGTACGCACCACTTATAACCTGTGACCATTTGGAGTAAGAAATTCTGATCAACACTCTTTGAGCCAGTTTAAATCCAATGACAAATTATACTGTTTAATACTACAAACCATAAAGCGGTTTTCCAGCTTTTTTTTTTTATTTTTTTTTAGTGAAAACTTAAAATTGGAATAAGATTTAATTTCATAAAACAAACATCCTTACTTCCCCACTCAGCTCGGTTCCAGCAATGGTGCTGTCAGCCAGCTCGGTTCCAGCAATGGTGCTGTCAGCCTCCTGGTCAGTTCCAGTGTGCCCTCTCAAAGAGTTTGTATAGAGGCCCAACATTTAGTTTTACTTTATATTTAATGTACCAGGAGAAACCACACCAGTCTCCAGACAATTTCACAATCTTTATTCCAATGTTATAGAAAGTCAAGGTAAGCATTACATAGTGGAGCAGATTTATCAATGCTGTCTAACTTTTGGACAAAAGTCGTATAGTGTCTAGCACTTGGAACAATATGCTAAGGTGCTTGTGGAAAGAGTATTGCAACTCTTAAACAAATAATGAAAAAATTCCACAGCACACACACACAGGCATGTGTGATTATAAGCTGAAATGATTTATATTATGAAATCAAAGATTTATATAAGCAGGTTTCAAAGACTTAAAGGGGTTGTCTCGCTACAAAGAATAGCTTTCAACATGTAGGGAACACTAAATGAAGCCGTTTTCCAAATAGATTGCTTTGTTCATTTTTTTTTTGTTGAGGGGCTACAAATTATTTTATCACCTTCTGAGCTCTCTCTAGTTTCCTAAGTGACCGACCTGTGTACTACTTCTGCCCTGCTGTTGTATTCTATAGCAGGAGTGACATCATCACACATTTGACGCACAGAACTCCGGGACAATGACAGCTTTTTGTTTCTGATCTTCAAAACAATAGACATAATTACTGCTTTTTACTTAACTCGAAGCTTCTCTGGTCCTGACAGCATGAGATTTATCTAATTAGCAGAAATCTAAATACATGGAACTCATATGCTAATTACAGACAGCTTGACCGGGAAGTGAAAGAGCAAAGCAGCATTATTTCATTCATGCATCCTATGAAACTTTGAGATGAGACAAACCCTTTAAATCATTTCCATACATTAATAATATTATATTACAAAATAACATGGCTTGAGGAAATGTGATCATAAATCATGTGTAGACATTTCGGCTGACACTGCAGCCTTTCTCAATAGGATCACATATGGAGTGTATGAAAGGGTACAGTATGGAACGGGAATCCAAAAAAGCTGTAAGCAATAATATGGAGCGGAATTTGGGACCGCAATATGGAGGAGAGGACATGTATGTAAGTAGGCATTATGCAAAGTGTATAATCTGCCTGAATCTATGAAAGTAATGCGCCAAACATGTATATACCCTATAGATAGTCTGGAAATAAAAAAAGTTATTAGAATAGCATGTCAGTGAATAGAAACTATGGAAGTGATCTTTCTTGGTGAACCACAGGTGTTCTGGCTCTTGCAGTATGTAGAACAAAGGGTGAAAGCAGCAAAAGTAAATTTCAAATTTAATGTAGTAAAAATTAAACATTAAAAAAATCTGAGCAACAACATCAGTGGGTTATTTAATGTAAAATTAGTTTTAGATTCTATTAAATTTAAATACATTTTATAGGAGGTATTTTTGTATTTTTGGGATACTATACATTTTTATATTAATTTTGTGATAACATTTTTTATTACATTTAAATAATTACATTTTATATAGTTTGATAATTATCATAAATTACTTTTTATTATTGTACTGGTATAAGTTTCAAAATAATGGACATTTTATGCCCTCATAGCAAATCCATGCCCCAGAAGGCCCCCTCACGTTAGGTGCATTAAAAAGTGTCTTGTGTCAAGTCTTGCGAACAATGCGCCTAACACATTCGTTTGGCGCATTATACATCATAGCCTGCTTACTTTGGCCGCATTTTACACCAGAAAAGGGTGAAAAACCCTTTCATACATGTCTCCTTCAGTTTCTCACAAAGTGACTTTTGGGTTAGGAAACCCTTTCTCAGGCTAGAAGAGACCTACAAATACATATGGCTACCTGTCTACTCCTTTGTAACAATTTGTAACAACAATCTGAAATAAAACTGTAGATGGCCGAAATCAAATGATAATACTGCCGAAGTTGTCCCGATGTGTATATAAAATGAATAATAATATGGGGGTAAATAAAAAAAAATATTAATTCAATAAAATCAGGTTTATTTCTTTATTTTCGTTAGCCAAGGATCAATAGTATGGGTGTAACGAAAATAAAGAAATAAACAGGATTTTATTGATTTTTTTTTTTTTTTCTTTACCCTCATATTATTATTCATTCTATATACACATCGGGACAACTTCTGGAGTCTTATCATTTGATTTCGGCCATGTACAGTTTTATTTCAGATTGCATTAGAAAACCCATAGGAGCGTCGCTCGCCTCATCCCATTGGTCCAAATAACCGTGCCTCTTTTAACTTAGCAAATCACAGAGCTCGCTCTGAATTTCTTTTCCCCATAGAACTCAATGAGAAAGTAGCTCGCTCTCTCATTGGCTAAGCTTGACGAGCCCCCGCAGCTTCTACCTATCTGATCTTTTGTGGCTTTTTAATGTATTTTGAACTGTCCCGCCTTTGAATATGATTGGTCAATATTTCTCCATAGGTTAGAATGGGTCCCTGTCGCTCCTATTCTGATTGTTCATTTCTCCTCCATAGGTTAGAATGGGCCACAGTCGCTCCTATTCTGATTGGCTGGTTTATGCCGACCAATCAGAATAGCTTAAACAATTTGAATTACTATATTTCCCGGCAATTCTCTCTATTGCAATTCCTTATGTAGCGCCGGTCTCGGCGACAAACGCGTTGTTAGGGATTTAACTGATTTATTTTTATAGAAGGTTTCAGCGTTTATCTGATAATGATTTACACTTAATAAAAATGTTTTTTTTATTCATACTCCATGCCACACGGCGCTGAGCACCGAGATTGCATTGCGCCGATCTCTCCATAGACTACAATGGGAGAAGTAGCTCGCGCTCTGATTGGCTGGGATAGCCAAGCCCCCGCTAGCTCAACCAATCAGCTCTTTGCTGCCTTTTTACTGTATTTTGAACTGTCCCGCCTTTGATTTTGATTGGTTCAAACTTCTCCATAGGCTATAATGGGTCCCTGTCGCTCTTATTCTGATTGGCCGAGATAGCCAAGCCCCCGCTAGCTCAACCAATCAGCTCTTTTCTGCATTTTTACTGTATTTTGAACTGTCCCGCCTTTGATTCTGATTGGTCAATAGCTCTCCAGAGGTTTTAATGGTTCACTGTCGCTCCTATTCTGATTGGTCGGTTTTTGCCGACCAATGAGAATAGCTTTCAGAATTTAAATTACTGTATTTCCCGGCAACTTCCAATATCCTAATTCTTGATATTGCGCCGTACTAGATTTTTGGAAAGTGATTTTTTTAATGTATTTTTTATTTTTGAGGTTTAAGCTCTTTTCTGACAATGTTTTCCGCCTTTATAAAGGCGATTTTTTTCGGAATCATACTCCATGCCGCACGGAGCTGAGCGCCGAGATTTCTTTTACGATCTTCTATGCTTCCTCTCATGTTCCGTTCTCGCTTCACTTCGCCTCCGCCGGAGCATTTAGACCAAAATCAACCAGGTCTGACTGTCGGAGCTGCCGAGCGCTGCAATGCGCCGCACTTTGCCGACTCGTGATCGTACATGCCTCGGAGTTTTCGAGCGCTCCCCGTCCCGCCCCGGAACGCCTACAGCGCGCCAACACCGCGCCCATTGCCCGCCCCTTCATGAGGGGCGCAGCTGAAAGTGGCGAACGCTGCGCCTAACACTGCATCCCTGCATCCGACAGGGGGATTCGGGCCGGGAGGCGCAGGTTACTCCAAAAAACAGGCGAAAAGCCCGTTCATACATGTCGCCCTATGACTTTAGCACTGCATCTTGAAAACATTGGAGCAAGGATATATATAACCTACAGTGGGTATGGAAAGTATTGAGACCCCCTTTAGATTTTCACTCTTTGTTTCATTGCAGCCATTTGGTAAGATCCAAAAAGTTATTTTTTTTTGGGCTCATTAATGTACACTCTGCACTCAAAAAAAACAAAAAAATACAGAAATGTACATATTTTGCAAATTTATTAAAGAAGAAAAACTGAAATATCACTTGGTCATAAGTATGCAGACCCTTTGCTGTGACACTCATATTTCACTCACATGTTGTCCATTTCCATCTGATCCTCCTTGAGATGGTTCTACTCCTTAATTGCAGTCCAGCTGTGTTTAATTAAACTGGTTGGACTTGATTAGAAAAGGCACATCATTAGGTCTAAGGAACTGCCCAAGGAGCTCAGAGCCAGAATTGTTTGCAAGGCACAGATCTGGTCAAGGTTACAAAAGAATTTCTGCAGCAGTCAAGGTTCCTAAGAGCACAGGGGCCTCCATAATCCTTAAATGGAAAAAGTTTGAGATGACCACAACTCTTCCTCGCTCTGGCCGTCCAGCCAAACTAAGCAATCGTGGGAGAAGAGCCTTGGTGAGAGAGGTAAAGAAGAACCCCAAGATCACTGTGGCTGAGCTCCAGAGATGCAGTAGAGAGATGGGAGAAAGTTCCACAAAGTCAACTATCACTGCAGCCTCCACCAGTCGGGGCTTTATGGCAGAGTGTGCCGACGGAAGCCTCTCCTCAGTGCAAGACATATGAAAGCCGCATACAGTTTGCAAAAAAACACATGAAGGACTCCCAGACTATGAGAAATAAGATTCTCTGGTCTGATGAGATGAAGATTAAACTTTTTGGTGTTAATTGTAAGTGGTGGAGTAAACCAGTCCCTGCTCACCACCTGCCCAATACAATCTCAACAGTGAAACATGGTGGTGGCAGCATCATGCTATGGGGGTGTTTTTCAGCTGCAGGGACAGGACGACTGGTTGCAATTGAAGGAAAGATGAATGCAGCCAAGTACAGAGATATCCTGGATGAAAACCTCTTCCAGAGTGCTCTGGACCTCAGACTGGGCCGAAGATTCATCTTCCAACAAGACAATGACCCTAAGCACACAGCTAAAATGTAACGTTTTCTGGCCGCAAAGCCAGAAATGTCCTGGTACAGGGGATCCACAGGGCACACCGCGGGCAGAGATGGTAATACCCGCAGTGGGTAGCAGAAGTGCAGGCCTGGATGGCTGGACACTGGATGCTGATAAACGGATGCTGCAGCAGTAAACAGATGACAGAGTCCCAGACAGGTGACAGAATATATTCAGCAGCAGGAGACAGTCAGGGAGAAACTGGAGGTCAACACGTCAGAAGACAGCCGTGAGAACAGGTGCGCTGGACAGCGCAGGGTAATGCAGACGTTCAGCAGAACCACTGGAAACCCGAGGGTTAACCTAGCAGGAGCTGCAGCAGCAGAGGTCTAGCTCTAAGGATGAACACCAATGAACTGAAGCTGAGTGCAGGGAGGAAGTTCCTTATGAAGGCCGAGGTCACAGGTCACAGGAAGGAAGCAGGAGCACTGTGTGTATAAATGTCCACAGACTTGCCCCTATGGGGTGTGCACACACGCTGGGGAAGCCACAGAGGACGGACACACATGGAAGCAGGACCAGGTGAGTAGTGCTGAGCAACAGGAACAGGTACAGAGCATACTGACTCTGCCGCTGAAAGCCCCGCACAGGGAGCCACAGCGGACCCAGACACAGGGGCACGGACACGACCGCGGTCCAAGGCACGGGCCGCGGCGCGATTCCTGACAGTATCCCCCCCCCCTTAAGCACTCCCCTCCGGGCTAGCCGGGTATCCCCATACCGCTACACAAAAGTATGTCCCCGGCACTCCCAGTCCTTAGAGGGTGCGCACCAAAAAGGAGTATATGTATAAAAAAACAATAGGTTGCACTCCAATTATAGAAATGTATCAAATTTTTATTTTATGCAAAATTTTAATAATTCCAAAATGGCGAATATATGAGCCGACTTCAAAATATATGATAATCCATGTTAGTAAAAATTCTATTACAGATTCTAGTAGTAGACGTTTCGATCAGAATTTGATCTTTTTCAATAGAATCTCCATTCTTTTAAGTTTCAATTAATCATTTTTCTATCTTAAATCCTTACCGGACCATTGCATGATGCCGACTTCATACTCACGGACGCATGCAATGGTCCGGTAAGGATATACGATAGAAAAATGAGGATGAACCAGAGTCCAACAAAGCAGAAACTTGGATTTTAGTACTGGAATCAGAACAGAGAGTGACCGGGGTGGTCAGACGAGGAGCAGAGGCATCTTTATTCAGGGACACTTCACCCACAACACCATGGCATGGAGAATTCCAGGGCGCAGCAGGGCGGACTGTGCAGTTTTTCAGATAGTGCTTGGGATTGCCACAGTATAGACACAGGTTCAGACTGCGCCGGCGAGTGCGTTCATCCAGGCTTAGATGAGCATGATTCACCTCCATAGGAACATCTTGTGGAAACGCAGGTGCCTGGTGAGGTAGACTTAGGGGTGCAGGTACAAGGCAAGGTGAAGGCTTGCGAGGACAGAAGGGCGTAGGCTGCTGGCGAAGCTCTAGCTCTCTTTCAGCAAAACGTATGCCGATTTTGGTAGCTAAAGCAATGAGGTCGTCCAGGTTACTAGGTAGGTCCCGACCAGCCAGTTCATCCTTGATATGCCCAGCGAGGCCCCCCAGAAGGCTGCAACAAGGGCCTCGTTGTTCCAAGCGAGTTCTGAAGCCAGGGTACGAAACATGATGGCATATTGGCCCACAGAAGATTCGCCTTGACAGGAACGTAGCAGAGCAGATGCCGCGGAGGTATTGCGCCCAGGTTGTCCAAAAATTTTCCGGAAGGTGCACAGAAACTCTTGGATGTCCCCTGTCAACGGATCCCCTCTCTCCCAGAGGGGTGAGGCCCAGGCCAGAGTTTCACCTGAGAGTAGGCTGATGATAAACGCCACCTTGACTCTATCGGACGGTAAGTGGTGTGCCAGGACCTCAAAGTGTATGGTACACTGGTTGATGAATCCGCGACGTGTAAGGGGGTCTCCGTCGTAATGGGCAGGCAGAGGCAGGCTGGGACTGGACCTGGTCGCAGGAGGCGGAGATACTGCAGGTAGCGGAGCTGACGTAGGTGCCACTGCAGACACAACTTCATCCAGATGTGCGGTACTGGTCTGCAGTTTCTGGAAGAGTTGTTCCAGGTGCGTGCCGTGACGGTTGATAACAGCCACTAGGTCAGGCAAGTCACTCCGGCGAGATCCATTTAGTAAGGTCAGTTCGTGCTGTAATGTTTTCTGGCCACAAAGCCAGAAACGTCCTGGTACAGGGGTCCACAGGGCCCACCGTGGGCAGAGATGGTAATACCCGCAGTGGGTAGCTGAAGTGCAGGGCTGGATGGCTGGACACTGGAGGCTGATAAACGGATGCTGCAACAGTAAACAGATGACAGAGTCCCAGACAGTCGACAGAATATATTCAGCAGCAGGAGACAGCAGGGACAAACTGGAGGTCAACACGTCAGAAGACAGCAGTGAGAACAGGTGCGCTGGACAGTGCAGGGTAATGCAGACGTTCAGCAGAACCACTGGAAACTGAGGGTTAACCAAGCAGGAGCTTCAGCAGCAGAGGTCTAGCTCTAAAGAAGATCACCAACGAACTGACGCTGAGTGCAGGGAGGAAGTTCCTTATGAAGGCCGAGGTCACAGGTCACAGGCAGGAAGCAGGAGCACTGTGTCTATAAATGTCCGCAGACTTGCGTGCGCACGCCCTATGGAGTGCGCACACACGCTGGGGAAGCCACAGAGGATGGACACACATGGAAGCAGGACCAGGTGAGAAGCGCTGAGCAACAGGAACAGGTACAGAGCATACTGACTCTGCCGCTGTGAGCCCCGCACAGGGAGCCACAGCAGACCCAGACACAGGGGCGCGGACACGACCGCGGTCCAAGGCACGGGCCGCGGCGCGATCCATGACATAAAATAACAAAGCAGTAGCTTCAGAACAACTCTGTGGCCATTCTTGACTGGCCCAGCCAGAGCACTGACCTAAACCCAATTGAGCATCTCTGGAGAGACTTGAAAATGGCTGTCCACCAACGTTCACCATCCAACCTGAGGGAACTGGAGAGGATCTGCAAGGAAAAATGACAGAGGATCCCCAAATCCAGGTGTGAAAAACTTGTTGCATCATTCCCAAGAAGACTCATGACTGTACTTGCTCAAAGGGGGCTTCTACTCATTACTGAGCAAAGGGTCTGAATACTTAAGACCATGTGATATTTCAGTTTTTCTTGTTTAATAAATTTGCAAAATATCTACATTTCTGATTTTTATCTTTCAAGATGGGGGGGGACAGAGTGTACATTAATCAGCAAAAAAATGATCTTACCAACTGGCTACAATGAAACAAAGAGTGAAAAATTGAAAGGGGTCTGAATACTTTCCATACACACTGTATATCACACCAAAACCCATGTATGATGTGTAGTATGCTGTAATAAATACCCCTCTAAAGATGTTTTGAGGATTGGGGAGGGTATAGTCTTCACATTCAGGGTAAAGCAGAATGGATAAAATCACATATATGAATGCACAT
Source organism: Phyllomedusa bahiana (assembly GCA_025379985.1). Classification (NCBI taxonomy): domain Eukaryota; kingdom Metazoa; phylum Chordata; class Amphibia; order Anura; family Hylidae; genus Phyllomedusa; species Phyllomedusa bahiana. Next base: position 18,420 of record JAODAL010011617.1, on the reverse strand, counting down.
GATGGGGAGATCCCTGAGTGGATGGACTACTAGTATAGTTTGTATTTCATGTAAGGCAATGGCATAAGACGATTAAAGACATCTGGGTGCAGAAGACACACACCTGTTACCATGCAGTAGCGATGTATGATGCCGTTCCAGATCCCTTTAATTAATACATGGATTGGCAACTGGTTACTGCACACTGGTGTGGGGCTACAGGATGACATCTTTAATAGCATCAGCCTGTTGTCTTTGTCTAGGAAGCCTGTAAAGAGAGGGGCAGTCACTAGGATGGTGGGTGGTTGTGGCCCAAATGCATGAAATTGCATAAAACACCAGATGGTCGGGGGGGCAAGTCACAGAGGAGGCATTGTGGAGAAAGTGTATTGAAAGAAGTGTGCGAGGAGCTCTCTTTATAATGTCTTGTATCAAAAATTATCACTGAACTAATAGTTCTGAATAAAACTCGGCTGTACTTGATCATGTGTTGCCAAAATTGTTACATGGGAATATTGGAAATGTAATCTTAAAGATGGTGTTTATTTTCTATATAGACTCTCTAGATACATGACAATATCTTTTACCTGTATATCTGTGTGACTGGAAACCAGTGGACAAGTGTATATGCTGGAATAATATGTACCTGTGTGAGTACAGTGGACAGGCATATATGATGGCATGATACATATACCCCTATGGAAATGTAGTGCCATCTGCATGCAAATTGTTCTGCTCTGCTAGTATTCTATGGATGCTTTAGATTTAGATCTACTGTGTATCCTCTCCTGTTATTGGACAACCTTAGTCCATCCTGCTCGGGTGTGAAAGTTAGAGGTTATACCAATGTACGACTCTCATTGTGCTATTATAGGATATTGTGGGCCAGAAATGTAAGTATATATTTTCTATGGCTATATTGACATATATACCATATAATATGAGAAACCACCCGCCACCCAAACCAGAGAACTTTCCTTTGTTTAAATGGGATTCTGTGGAGAAAACAATATTTGGTTACATTGCATCTTTGTGTTCAGGTATACTCTTTGAGGCTTAAAGATGGACTAGATAGAATTCTTTATTCAACCCATTAAATTAGAGAGCGCCAAGGGTAAAAACTCATTTAATCTCTTTTAGACTTACTATACCTACAAAAAATACAAATACAAAATACATTTTTATTACATTAAAAAAATATTTTAAAAATACGCATAGACAGATTAAAAGGATAAGTACCACACACAAACAGGGAAAACAGGAGAACAGCATCACATGAAAAGTACAAATACAGGGTAATTAGTAATCCACAGGGCCAGAACATATATGGATAACATTTCGTATTAATAATTCATAGATGGTCCCAAAATATGTAGATGTGGCAACAAGTCAATTTATCAGTCACCAAGTTATGAATGTCAGCTACAAAGTGCATGGGCAATTCATAGGATATGTATAATGTGTAAGACCGCAGCTGGGAAGGTCTACAAGGGAGTATATATCCCAGCCAGCGTTTTGGGACATATGTTGGGGAGTCCAGGATGCATGCCACCAAGATAAGGAAGCCTTGAGTGGAGTGAAAGGACGTTGATAAAATAAGACGTCGGACAGTACAAACTGTCGACCTTGTTATAATCCGTTTGCACGGCTACCAGCCATATCCTGGGTCGGCCTTTCATTGGGAGTAAGCATAGTGCAGGGTGGGTGAATACTCCCCATGGCTCCACTCGGGTTTTCCGTGGCTGTATATAAAGGTCAGCAGGTAAGCTGATGTGGGACGTCGGCATGTTTGTACCTCCTGTCTACCATCTGGGATGGAGGGTGTTTCACACTGGGGGAAGCCAGTGTAGGTCCAACAAGTGTGATAGTGAGGGATCTACACTCTGTTAGTAAAGCGCTCACGACGAGCAAGTATTTTTGTTTATGTTTTTTGCTGTGCATGTTTGCCCTCCGTTTTGATTCTGCTGTAAAAATTAATCCACGGAGCAAGCAAAAGTTGTGTACCTGACTTCGGCCTCTGTCTCATGCCTGATAGACTCATGCTCGGTGGGGGGGGGGGATCCACAGTGGCACGGCTCACACCATGGTGGAGGATGTGGGCATCTTATAAGAGACAATTTCTTAAAGCGACAGGCAGCGAAAAAGTGGTTCCAATATATGTTGTGGATTTAAAGCGCAACAGTGCAACAGCGGAGACACCCAAAATGGATGAGCTGGTGAAGCAGTTAATACAGGCAAACACCAACCTCCAGCCTAATGGCGCAAGCCAGCAGAAGCCAGAAGGGCCACGTGGGAGGACCCGTTTGCGGGCTCCAAACAGAGACCAACCGCCTCTTGATCTGAGACCAACACTCAGGCAGCCCATTAAAGGAGCAACAAACACGGGTAAACCTGGGCTCTACAGCAGCAGTCCTGGTTCATGACTACAAGAACCAGAGGGGGCAGGCAGGTTGTGGCCCTCCATTGCCCCGTCAGAAGTGGTGCTGCAAGTTCTACGTCAAATGACCCCAGATGATGTAGTGGAGGAATAATCTCGGTCACCTTTGAGAGGATCGTGAGAGGAGAGAGCAGCATCACCCCGTGGACCGATGGGCTGACGTGCTGGCCCTCTTTCTTACGGGCGAGCCACAAAAAGGCCTACTTCGACTTGAGAGCATGAAGACGCCAAGGACTACATGCAGCTGAAAGGGAGAGATCCCTAGCCCTCGACTGGGGGTATCTTCTGCGCGGTCGGGCCCCAGAGAGTTCACGCCTGGGAGTGCGTTCCAGCAAAGCCCCAGCTCGGTCACTGATGTATGTCCTCTTCCACCTCAGACCAGCAAGTGGCTGCAGCTTCCGAATGTCTTACCTGCGGTCCAAGGTGACGGGAGGGGTCGTTGTGACCGTTCATGCGTGCCCTACCCCGTGGGGGATCAGCAGGTGTTAGTGGGGTACACGGACCCCAAAAGCCTGGAGAGACTCTGTCTCATTGTGGAGCGTATATCAGTGGCACCGAGGAGTTCTCCAAGAACTGCAATCCACCGGATGTCTGCATGGTGGTTTAAATACAGACTGTCCCCTGTCCCAAAAGGGGTAACCTAATGGTTCCTGAGGGTGGGGATGCCCGGCTGCGGTGAGAAGGGGGGAAGGTTGCCAACCCAAAAAGGAGACACCTCTTGCCAGAGCCCCGGGGCCCCAGGGACCCATCATCTGCTGGCGATGCAATGGACTCAGACACGTCGCCCGCACAGTGTCCCTACTTTGGGGGAATAAAACCCAATGGATTTTGGTATAAGGCGTACGTCATTGTTTGCAAGGCCTTTCATACACCAGCACTTGAGACTGGGGGAAATCGGCGGGGTATTGCACCCATTAAACTCACACATTGGAACACACCGGTTACATGCCCTCATGGACTCCGGATGTTTGGTTGACCCTGGGTGCAGGCCTGGCTGGTGGGCGCACAGACCAATACTCCGGCCACGCGTATTGGCCGGTGATCTGTGTACACGGGGACTCCAACGGGAAATAAACCCAAACCGCGGTGTCAGGTACTCACCCCTAAAGACCCCCCTGCGGGGCACGCAAGGACGCATGTATGGTTGGCTGTTGTCAGTTGAAGCCTACCCACAGTGTAATCATAGGCTTGAGATTTCCTTGTTCTGGGATTCTGTGGGCAGTGAAATAAAAAGTTCGCGCCCAGTATCCTGTGGTAAAGGGTAATGTGTCTGTACCAGGGACCGGAGGAGCCATGTTGGTTTCCCTTGTCTGTCCTGGATGGGGGACCCGAGGGAAAGGTTCCTCTGTAGCTCGAGTTCGCTCTCCTTGCAGTATCCACGGGGAACTTTGGCACGGAGCAGCTGAGGGACCTCAAACTTGGAGCATGCTTGGAAAAGTGTCGAACGGGTGTTCAATAGAGGGGAAGCCCCAGGAACCAGGCGGAGAGTTTGGTTTCCCTCCTTTTGTGGGTCAACAACAAATATGTTCGTACCCGCGGTAAAAAAGACCCCAACGAATGAAATGGCTAGAGGCAGTTGGTGGTGCCCAGGTCACATGTCCGCCAGATTATGGAGCTTAGCCACTCCATGTGTTAGGGGCGGACACTTAGGGGTGGAGAAGACCCGGGAGAGAGTGGAGGTAATTTTTATGGCCAGGTAATTTACAGGCATTGAGGATACTTTGGCCAGTCCTGCCCAGAGTGTCAAGTTAACGCCCCTAGGGCCTCCATTTGGAGCCCCCTAATTCCTTGCCAATAATAGTGGTCCCCTTTGAGAAGGATCGGCATTGGACCCTGCGTAGGGCCGCTCCCTAAGTCAGCCGAGGCTCTCAGCAAATCTCTAGGCTTACTCGACTACAGCCACTCGCTATACCGAGGCCATTCCCCCTTAGGAAAACTCTCCAAGGAATAGACTAAGAACTGTTCCACTCTGTGTCACCCGCACGGTGTATCCCGAAAGGAGATACTAACAGACAGGGCACCCCCTTTCATGTCTAAGGGTGACCATGAGGGAACTATACACAGGTCCGACTCCTTACTTAAACATTACCTATTCCGTACCTCAGTATATCATCACCCAAGAGCGATGGGTCTGGTGGAAAGATTCAATAAAACCCTAAAAGCGTTGCTCAGAAGTGGTATAGATAAGGATGGGAATGAGATTGGAACGTCTCCCTACCATACCATCATGTTCTACGGTAAGGGAGGTCCGCAAGGCCTCCACAGGTTTCTCAACCTTCGAGTTCTCCTTGTTTGGTATTGACCATCCCGGGGGCTCCTGGGACATTAGCCAAGGAGAACCTGGGAGCAGGAGAAGATACCCAGCATAGGAGTGTCATTGAGCATCATCGTGAATTGCAGGACAGGATTGCGCGGTTCTCCCATAGTACGTGAGAACCTGAAGAAGGCGCAAGAAACCCAGGGCCAGTGGTAATATAACCAGGTCAGCTGGGTCAGAGTGTTCCAGCCAGGCGGACCGGGTACTGTACTTGTACCCACGGTCGAAAAGCAAAATTTCTTGGCGAAGTGGCAGGGCCCCTAATGATGATTACGGAGCTGGTCGTCAGTGAGGTATAATTTATAAGGTTCTTCCAGAGCCCAGGTGTTAAAAGGAAACCGGATCAATATACCATGTCAACTTAAGCCCTGGAAGGACCGTCAAAGTTCTAGTGACGTGTCAGAGAGCATAGGGGTGTCCAAAGGGAGAGTTACCACCTGCCGTATCTCTGGAGTCACTTGTACGAAAGCACAGCGACAGGAAACCAGGGGTTACCACAAAGGAATCGGAGGTTTTTTCGGAACTGCAAGGTCGGACTGGGAGTCATTTTCACATGACATCGTACACAGGAACTGGGCAGAAGGGTACGTTTGAGGCCATATTAGGGTGCCTGAGCCCAGAGGCAAGCTCGGTATTGCTGAGGAAGTTGAAAAGGATGCTGAAGGAGTGGTGTCATAGTAAGAAAGGGCCCAAAGTGGGTGGTCGAGCCCTATAGTGCTCATACCAAAACCCGATGGGAGCTTGCGATTCATGCAATGATTTTAGCATAAGCATCACTGAGCTATCAAAATTGATGCTACAAGATGCAACCGGGTTGATGGGTTGGTCTAGACCGCCGGCTAGGACCCTGCAAGGTACATTGTACTATTAGATCCTGACCATAGGGTTATTGAAAGGTGCCCCCCTCACAAAGGAAGCTGGGGCAGAAATACATGCTTTATTTTCCACCCGGATGGGGACTCTTTATTATGTTGTACCTCCCCCTTTGTCTACATGGGGGCTCGGCCACTGTCCAGCGGATTGATGGACATCATACTGAAGCCTCATAGAATAATATGCCGGCGGCAGTATTTGGCATGACAGTGGTGGTATTTAGTACGGATGGGAATCACCACCGACCAGCGTAACTAGGCCGTCTTAGATTGCCTATAAGGCAGCAGGGTTAACACGCCAACCCCAATAGTGCGCAATAGGGCTCGAGGAGGCTCCGCTATCTAGGCTATGACATTGGGGAGGGGACCGTTATCAAGGCCCCAGATGGTTAACTCGGATGCATTTAGGATTTGAGCCCAAACCCGGTTTCCATAGAGAAGCAGGTCATGGGCTTTTCTTGGTTTTGCAGGGGTACTATAGGAACGGTCTTTGTGCCCAACTTTGCCTCCATTGCTAGCCCCTCTTACAGTATCTCACACATAAGGCTTCCAAGTCCACTATGTCAAGGGAAACCAGAGGCTGAAACTAGCTTTTAGAAATCTTAAGAGGTTACTCTGCACAGAGGTCCAGTTGCTGTTTGCGCCAAACTTACAGAAGGAATTTTTGGTCCAGGCAGACGCCTCTGAGGTGGGTTTGGGGGCTGTCCTGTCAACACTGGGTTGAGGGAGAGAGCACCCGATAGTGCTTACCTCAGCGGAAACTGTCATGCGCCGAGAAAAACAACTACGCCTTAGTAGAGAGAGAATGCTGGCCTTTAAGTGGCTATTGTAAGGCACTAACCTGCGCTACTACCTGATAGGTAGACACCCTTTAAACGTAATCACGGAACCATTCACCTCTAAAGTGGATGACACAAAACAAAGTGGAAAAACGCAACGGGTGACCCGGTGGTGTCCTGTCTCCTACATGGTCTTTAGTTCTCTTGTAGAAACAATCGCCCCGAGTCACCAACAAAGCTCAAATGCGGACTGCACTGTCCTGCGGGTTGCATAACTTTATGGCTGAATGTGCTCCACACACAGGTCAGAGCAGATGGGGGGGTTGGGATATGTAGACCGCAGATGGGTGGTCTACAAGGAGAGTCTTATCACACAGCCGAGGTTGATTGGTATCTATATAGTCTGGGGAAGTCCAGGATGAATGCCACCAGATAAGGAGACTTGTGGACCGATAGTGAAAGCCTGTTTGATAAATAGATGTCGACAGTCAAACGTCGACCTATGTTTAAGCGTTAGCACGGCTACAGCCTTCTCCTGGGTTCGGCCTTTCATTGGGAGTAAGCATAGGCAGGGTGGGTGTTACCTCCCCATGGCTCCACTCCGGTTTTCCTGGCTGTATAAAAGGTCAAGCTAGGTAAGCTGATCCTGGGCGTTCGGCTGTACCTCCCAGTCTACTTCTGGATGGCGGTGTTATACTGGGGGAAGCCAGTGTAGGACATCAAGGTGATAGTGAGGGACAACTACACCTCTGTTAGTAAGCGCTCAGACTGAGCAAGTTTTTTGTTTATGTTTTGCTGTGCATGTTTGCCATCCGTTTTTGTTCTGTTATAAAATAAATACACGGAGACATGCAACCATTTGTACCTGACCTTCGGCCTCTGGTTCATACCACTGAAAGACTCATTGCGGTGATCACCCTCAGCTCGGGCAAGCTCACAAATGGCAAAGTGCATGTGCTTGAAAATAATATAAATGTATATATTACCATAAGTAAATAATTATTACATTCCAAAAAAGTTCATATGAGGAAACGGTAATGATAAAATAATAAATAATTATATTATGAACTGAATATAAGATGTCAAAACTAATGTATCTTTAATGTACAATAACCCATGTGTAGCTAAAGAAAAATTCATACATTCAGGATTATTCTTATTTGTAAATATAAAAAATATACCCATGGATAGCCAACCCTGAGATGCAGACATCCCAACATGGGTTTTCTTCTGGAGCACATGCACTTTGCCATTATACATATCCTTTGTATTGTACATGCACTTTGTTTAGCTGACATGCATTGCTTGATGATTGATGAATTTATTTGTTGTTACATATACATTTTTTGGGGACCATCTATGAATAATTAATATAAAATGTCATCCATAGATATTCTTGCAATGTTCATCATTACTTATCCAGAATAGGAAATGTCAGACTTATTATGCCTTGTGTTCACCAACAACAAACCACTCTACATAGACCACAGATCAACTAAACAACAAATGTTTTTCGATATAATCATGAGGAACCAATTATTAGTTATTCATAATCTGTGTTAATCATTAAACTAAAAATACATAAATACATTTGCATAAAAATGATCAAAAAATTATGGGGGAAAGGAACATATACCAACTAAGGCCATTACTCGGGATCTATTAAATATTAGTTGTAAATGCATAAACATGATAGAAATAATTAACAGACTAACAATGAAGTGTTATAAGTAGTTTGATCCCTTGCGATTGCTTGTAAGTTTGCCCAAACAAATGATTTGACAAAGACACGATGATGACAGTCTATAATTATTAAGGGGTAGGTTAATTTTAAAAATTGAGAGTTTGAAATATCAAAAATAAAGTCCAGAAAATTCAATATTGTATAAAATAATATAAATTTATCTTGCATTTTGCTGAGAGAAATACAGTAAATTTGATCCCCTTACAAACCATTAAGAGTCTGGCTTCTACAGACCAGTTTAGGACGATTCTAATTCAACTCGTTACCTGCATTAGAGGACAGCTGTCTTATAATAAATAAAAAAACTTTGAGTTTCTTAGTTTGCAATGTTTTTGGCCAAAATATGCTCAAAGCCACCCCCGGCTTACAACGGGATATCAGGCGGCATGGATACGTATCTTACACACTCACAAGGGTCAACTTCAGACATCTCACTGTGCCAAACAGGCCTCCAAAATGCAGTGGGAGAAAAATATTAAAAGAACCTACAGCCTATTATATCTAATGCACAATGCTTTGTAAGGTAGGTGCTTTTTTAATTTCTTCTGCATTTTGGAGGCCGTTAGTTTTGCACAGTGAGATGTTGGAGTTGACCCTAGTATTTGTGAGATGAAGATAAGATAGGTAGTGGGACCACGGACCAGAGATCCCGTGTATGACGGGGGTGTGGCTTGAGCAAATTTTTTTGGCTCTCCAAAAACACTGCAAACTAAGACATCTCAAAGTTTTTTTTAATATATTGTAGATAGCTAAAATGCTTACTTTAGAGATTTCAAGGTTGTTTTTTCAGCTGTCTTAAATAGTCACCTTTATAAAAGACTCCTGCCCATAGACTCAATTAATCAATCAGACACTAAGGCCATGTTCAGACGGCTTTAACACGGCGTAATTGCGGGGACGAATTTAACCCGCAATTACGCCGTGTTCTCAGAGGCGGGGGGGGAGGGAGGGCGACAGCACGCTGGCCCCATAGACATTCATTGTCCACGGCACGGATTCCGTCACTTTCGCCCCGCTCGCGAAATACGGGGAGAGGAGACGGAATCCATAGTTTTCTATGAGAACTGTGATCAGTAATGACTGGGGGGGGGTCGGATTTGCGCCGTATTTCGCCGCAGCACCGGCGTTGAAATAAGAACAAAATCCGATCCCCTAAATTAAGCCATGTGAACATAGCCTAAGGTGCTTTCACACAGCGCAAGTTTTGGTGCTAGTTTTTAACTGCGCTCAATTAAACTGCATTATTACCAACAGCCTTCTTTCACTTATCTAACGTTTGGAAAGTGATGTATTAAATTCCGTCCTGGGAAACAAATTTAGCAAACTGAAAGGAGCTTGCTGGAATAAAGGCAGTTTAATTGAGTGCGCAGTTATAAACATGCAACCAAAACTGCCGCTGTGTTGAAAGCAAACACTAACTCCTGTCTCGCAACGTTGGCAAGACCAAAGAACTTGTGTCAGGACAAGATCATAGACCTGCACAAAGCTGGAATGTCCTGGAATGGGCCATAAGTAAGACGCTGGGTGAGAAAGAGACAACTGTTGGTGCAATAGTAGGAAAAGGAAGGTGAGAGATCAGCCTAAAACTACACAGGGGGGAACCAGTTAATGATCTCAACGCAGCTAGTACCACAGTCACCAAAAAAAACCATTGGTAACATATTACGCCGCAAGTTACCCCTGCTCAAGAAGGCACTCGTGCAGGCCCATCTGAAGTTCGCCAGTGAACACCTGGATGATTCTGTGAGTGATTGGGAGAAGGTGCTGTGGTCAGATGAGACAAAAATTTAGCTTTTTGGCATTAACTCAACTCGTTGTGTTTGGCGGAAGAGAAATGCTTCCTATGACCCAAAGAACACCATCCCCACTGTCAAGCACGGAGGTGGAAACATTATGTTTTGGGGGTGTTTCTATGCTGAGGGCACAAGACTACTTCACTGCATCAATGGTAGAATGGATGGAGCCATGTACCATAAAATCCTGCGTGACAACCTCCTTCCCTCCACCAAGAGATGAAAAATGGGTTGTGGCTGGGTCTTCCAGCAAGACAATGACCCAACACATACAGCCAAGACAACAAAGGAGTGGCTCAAAAAGAAGCCCATTAAGGTCATGGAGTGGCCTAACCAGTCTCAAGATCTTAATCTCATAGAAAACTTATGGAGGGAGTTAAAGCTCAGAGTTGCAAAACGACAACCTCAAAATCTTAATGATTTAGAGATTATCTACAAAGAGGAGTGGACCAAAATTCCTCTTGACATAGGCGCAAACTCATCATAAACTACAAAAAACATCTGACTGCTGTGCTTGCCAGCAAGGTTTTTGCCACCAAGCATTAAGTCCTGTTTGCCAGAGGGATCAAATACTTATTTCTCTCAGCAAAATGCACATAAATTTATATCATTTATACAATGTGATTTTCTGGATATTATTTTGGATATTCTATCTCTCAATGTTAAAATTAACATATACTTAAAATTATAGACTGGTTATATCTTTGACAGTGGACAAACTTACAAAATCAGCAAGGAATCAAATACTTATTTCCTTCACTGTAGAAATTACTGATATCTATAGAGTGTATACAGGTGCATGAATAAATAAGTATATCAAGTCACCAAAACTACAAAAAATTAATAATATATATCAGACAAAATATCAGAAAGTGCAAACATGCAAATGCATTATATATAAAGGCCTCACATATATATGCCAAAGCAAAGGTGACTTCTATTGGTTTAGGTTTTGCAGGCAAAGTACTAAATAAGATAAAAATGAATATTTATATTTACAAACATAATTATAAATGGAACACAAATCAATATCACATGATAATATTACCAGGTTAGTATATGAAGTGTTTCACGCATGTGGCTTCCTCAGGGGAATTCATACAATTTTATGCATTTAGCAGATTATTTACTATTTATAGATTATGGTAATAACCTCATTGGTATATGTACTTTTCTCATATTTTTATGATTGTTTTACATAAATGTATTTTTAATTAAATCATTAATCAAGATTATGAATTATTAATAAGTGTTTTCTCATGATTATATCGATAAATATTTATTATGCCTTGTGGCCAAAGTAACAACTGCAGGACTTCAGGATTTTTTAAAAATATTGACAGTGATATAACAAAAAAGAAAAATAACAAAACATTCTTTAAAGGGAACCTGTCACATAGATTATGAGTACAGTACAAGCTAGTGACAGACATGCTGCTTCTAGTGCTGTGTCCCTTATTCTGTAAGATGCTGTAGTTCATCAGCAGGTGTTAGCCCCGCCCACCAAAGGCTAACCCCACCCACTTGGCTGTTATTCACATGTTTCTACCCATTCAAAGTAATAGGTTTATCAGTTGAGGCGGGCGGGGCTAGCCTCAGATGGGCGGGATATGAAAAAAAAACTGACTCTTTGAATGACTCTTTTCTGGCTGAAAACTGCAGATTTGAGCATTAAATACTACAGCATCTTACAGAATAAGGGACACAGCGCTGGGAACAGCATGTCTGACACTAGCTTGTGCTGTCCTCAGCAAAGGGCTCATAAACTAGGTGACAGGTTATCTGTAAAAATGTGTTGAACATAAAAACATGAGTTAAACAATACACAATTTTTTGATTGCACATTCCCTTTAAACAAAGTGTCTAAATTTGTCCTGTGCCGATGTCTTACAAGAGTCAAACTAAACTAAACTGGTCCCTCAACTTATGATCCCCCTCCATTCCGTCAACACCTGTGCATCTACAATATGTAAGTGCACAGAATATAGCCATTCTGTTTTACCTTGTATGTGTCCACTTATTTCTGGGTATGTTTAATGTCTTTGAGGTATCTCTATATAAATTATATCCACTCCATTCCTGCCAGCACATCTATACATAAGTATTTTTAATAGCATACTACACATCACTCCTAGATATCCCAACATGTATATTGTTAATACTTACTCACTTCCAGGTCTCCGGTACTTAAAGGGAATCTGTCATCAATTTTTTTTTTTTTGATGAAATATTGTGTGTTCATTTTTGTTTAAATTTTTAGTATACGGAGTTTATCGTCATAATCCGCAGCGAACTGAGTTTAGTGTCAAAATCCGCACAGAATTAGAGTTTAGAAATGGATTTTAGCGTCAAAATCCGCAGCGAAAGGAGTTTAGCGTCAAAATCCGCAGCGAAATGGAGTTTAGCGTCAAAATCCGCAGCGAATGGAGTTTAGCGTCAAAATCCACAATGAAACGGAGCTTAGCGTCAAAATCCGCAGCGAACGGAGTTTAGCATCAAAATCCGCAGCGAAACGGAGTTTAACGGCAAAATCCGCAGCGAACGGAGTTTAGCGTCAAAATCCGCAGCGAATGGAGTTTAGCGTCAAAATCCGCAGCGAATGGATTTTAGCATCAAAATCCGCAGCAAACGGATTTTAGCGTCAAAAGCCGCAGCGAACGGAGTTTAGCGGCAAAATCTGCAGCGAACAGAGTTTAGCGGCAAAATCCGCAAAGCAACGGAGTTTAGCGGCAAAATCCGCAAATAAACGGAGTTTAGGGTCAAAATCTGCAGCAAACGGATTTTAGCGGCAAAATCTGCAGCGAACGGATTTTAGCGGCAAAATCCGCAAAGAAATAGAGTTTAGAAACGGAGTTTAGCGTCAAAATCCACGGCTAAATGGAGTTTAGCATCAAAATCCACAGTGAAATGGAGTTTAGCGTCAAAATCCACAGTGAAACGGAGTTTAGCGTCAAAATCCGCAGCGAACGGAGTTTAGCATCAAAATCCGCAGCGAACGGAGTTTAGCGTCAAAATCCGCAGCGAACGGAGTTTACCCGTCAAAATCCCCAGGGAACGGAGTTTAGAGTAAAAATCCACAGCAAACGGAGTTTGCGGAAAAAATCGCAGCGAAGGGATTTTAGGCGGCAAAACCCGCAGCGAATTGAGTTTACGGCAAAATCCGCAGAAAAAACGGAGTTTAAAGCGGCAAAAATCCGCAGCGAAATGGAGTTTTATCGTCAAAATCGCTCGAACGGATTTTACCCAAAAATTCCGCAAAAAAACGGTTTTTAGCGTAAAAATCGCGCAAAGGAGTTTAGCATCAAAATCCCAGCGAACGGTTTTTAGCGTCAAAAAATCCGCAAAAAAACGGTTTTTAGCGGCAAAATACGCAAAGAAACGGATTTTAGCGTCAAAACCGCGGGGAAAAACGGAGTTTACGGCAAAAATCGCAGAAAAGGATTTAGGGGGCAAAATCTGCACGAACAGATTTAGCGGAAAAAATCCGCAAAAAAAATAGAGTTTAGAAACGGAATTTAGCGTCAGAATCTGCAGCGAAACGGAGTTTAGTGACAAAATCTGTAAAGAAACGGAATTTAGCGTCAAAATCCGTAACAACTTGATTTTAGCTGCAAAATCAGTTAAGAATCAAATTTTCAGCATCAGAATCGAGACAACTTTATTAGCACCAAAATCCATAAAGAAAAGGATTTTTTTTTGCGTCAGAAGCGAGAAAATTTTATTCATGTCAAAATCTGAAAATAAAAAGATTTTAGTGCAAAAATCCGTTTAAAAAAAAAACTATTCTTGCGCCAAAATCTGTTATAAAAAAGCATTTTAACGTCAGAAACGAGAGAAATAAATTAGCAGAAAAATCTTGAATTGTGCAAAAATCGTTAGCGACAAAAGAAACATTCACTTTATTAGGTCGAGGAACACGCCCGGACACTTGTCTGCTTCTTCTCTGGCAGCCTTGCTGAGCAGACTTTCAGTAGCTGCCCCTCTGGGCTCCACAATCATGGTTCCCTGCTCCCTGCAGACAATAGAGCAGAGGGGGGATGGGAGGGATCTCACTGAAGTTAACCAGATGGGAATCCTCTGTAGTCCTCTACCTCATTGTTTAAACTTTATGGCAGCTTCCTTTGTGTTGTGCAATTCACAGAGCAGAGGACTGTCTCTGAAGGGGGGCAGGGCTCACACACACACAGGAATCTCTATAGCTCTCTTTACAGACTCACAATCAAAATTACAGCAAAAGAGGATAAAAAGATGATAGAAACACACACATTACTGCAAAAAAAAATAAAATTGCGACACAATCCCTTTAAAGGAGTTTTCTCGCTACAAAGATCATATCTCAGATTATGGGGACAGTAAAAATAAGCACTTTTGTAATTCGGTTGCATTACCTCAGTCACTTGGTATAGTAGATATGAGCTTTTCTGTGCATCTGTTTTCTATTTCTGCTGCTCGTCTGGACACGCCCCCTTTTCTGTGATTGGCTAGTCGGGACACGCCCCCGGACGGATTCCGCCCCTGGGCACACCCCTGCACTGTGATTGGCTGACTGACATTTCATTAAGCTTGTTGGGACACGCCCTAAGACAGGAAACGCCCCCTTTGCTGTGATTGGCTGCCTGCACATTCTGTGTTTACTCCCCTCTGAACTGTTAAAACCAGCTATGTGAGAAGGCTGCTGGCTCTATACTCATCTCCCAGCTCTAAGGTGAATGACCCTAAAAAACTGATGTTTAACTCATAATCCCCTCATATAACACAGTCTTCTGTCCTGTGTCCCTCCATATACACAGTCACACAGTTCCCTGCCTGATAACTGGGGGTGGGATGTGTGCTTTCCCTTCAATGTGTTTCATCAGTTCAGGCTGTGTATATAACTGGTAATAGCACAGCAAGTAGCAGGTGGAGCCTGGAGATGAAGGCTCTGCAGACAAGAGAACACTGCAGAAGGCTGTAGAGCTGTTCTGTCCAGAAAACATTCTGCTTCCCCTGCCTCACACAGAATGATGATGTCACAGTTCTTCAGTGAGGAGAGACGCGTCTGCTGAGAGGAGCGACCCACCTCCTGGCAGGAGAGACACGTCTGCTGAGAGAAGAGACTCGCCCCTGGATTTCAAATTCAATCTCATAGAATAAGCTGAAGAGCACGAAAACTTCAAATGATAAAACCCCTTTAAAGAGTTTTCCCACCATGTAGTTTTACAGAGCCACAGGCAGCTTCAGACTCATACTTCCTGGTCTGTGGGTTTTCCTATAGCTCTGTTATTCCTACTTATTCCAATTACAGTGACAAGACTGCAGGAGATTTATAAAATGTATTACACAAGGCTACAGAGCTCTAAAGGGTTAAAGCTTGTCAGTTAGTTAGGTAAACAAACTCCATTGCGACAAATAAGACTCTGCAGAGAGTGACTCACTATGGTCGAACTGATTGACTAACTGGCAGATTGGATCAAACTCAGAGAGAGAAGACAGAGGTGGGGAGAGGTGGTCGGTAACCAGCAAAACTTGTGTACTCTAAGAGGTGATAAAATCTTCTTTATCTCCTGACAAATCATAATCAACACAGCAATGTATTTGGTAATAGTCTTCATTTACTTTTACCTACATGTTAAAAGACAATCATTGTGGTAAGAAAACTCCTTTAACATAGGAAAGCACTTTATGGTATTTCTCTATGGACTAGGCGCCTGTACTTTTCAACCACACTGGTCAAAGAAATAAATGGAACACTTAAATAACACAATGTAACTCAAATCAGTTATGAATCCAGCTATGAATCATCAGTGACTGTGAATCAATTTCTCTTGCTCTTGTGCAAATGGAACAGAAAACAGGTAGAAATGATAGGCAATTAGCAAGACAAACCCTATAAAAGAGTGGTTCTGCAGGCGGTTAACACAGATCATGTATCTGGTCTCATCCTTTTTAGCTGTTGTTTTAGTCACTTTTGTTATTGTTCTCACCTCTAGAGGAAGCATGAGGTGGTGTCTGCAACCCACAGAAGTTGCTCAGGAACAGATACACAGGAGACAGGCCAGTACACCAGGAGACATGGAGGGGGACGTAAGAAGGCAACAATCCAGCTGCAGAACCACTGCCTCCTTTATTGTGCAAGGAGGAACAGGAGGTGCAGTTCCAGAGCCCCCCTGTGACCTCCAGCAGGCCACTAATATCCATGTGTCTGCTTAAACTGTCAGAAAGAGACTCCATGAGGGTGGTATGAGGGCCGACGTCCACAAGTCGGTGTTGTGCTTACAGCCCAATACCGTGTAGGGCGATTGGCATTTGCCTAAGAACACTATGATTGACACGGATGAGAGCAGGTTCACACTGAACACATGTGAAAGACGTGATAGTCTGGAGAACGTTCTACTGTCTGCAACATCCTCCAGCATGACCGGTTTGGCAGTGGGTCAGTAAGGGTTTGTGGGGAGGCATTTCTTTGAAGGGCGGAACAGCCCCCATGTGCTAGTCAGAGGTACCTTGATTTTCATTAGGTACAGAGATGAGATCCTCAGACTTATTGTGAGGCCATATGCAGGTGCAGAGGGCCCTGGGTTCCTTCTGATGCATGACAAGGCTAGGCCTCGTGTGGCTGAAGTGTGTCAGCAGTTCCTGCATCATGAAGGCATTGATGCTATGGACTTGCCTGCCCATTCCCCAGACCTGAATTCAATCAAACACATCTGGGACATCATGTTTTGCTCCATCCACCAACACCACATTGCACTACAGACTGTCAAAGAATTAACTGATGCCTTAATCCAGGTCTGCTAGGAGATCCCTCAGGAGAATATCCGTCGCCTCATCAGGAGAATGCCCAGGCAATATAGGGAGGTCATACAGGCACATGGAGGCACAAATACTGAGCCTTTTTTACTTGTCTTGAGGCATTTCCACTGAAGTTGGATCAGCCTGAAATTTGATTTTGAGTATCATTCCAAATCCAGACGTCCATAGGGTATTGATTTTGATTTTCATTGATCATTTTTCTGTTTTATTGTACTCAACACATTCCACTATGTAAGAAATAAGAATTGTCACTGGAATGTTTCCTTCATTGAGATCTAGAACGTGGTATTTTAGTGTTCCCTTTATTTTTTTGAGCAGTGTATATATATACAAAGCTGCTGGATATGTCAGATGTATATCTCTGCTTATTCCCTTAAGGTCGCAGACATTTTCCTCCCCACCTTCCAAGAGCCACAACTTTTTTATTTTTTGTCTACATAGCTCTATGAGGGCTTGTTTTTTGCAGGAAAAGATGTAATTGTTAATGATGCCATTAACTATAACAGCGGTGGCGAACTTATGGCGCGTGTCATTATGAAGTAAAATATGCTAATTTCTGTGCTGCTCCCTATATCTCAGTGTGTGGCCGCGTCTCCTACATCTCAGTGTCTGGCCGTACCTCCTGCATCCCGCCCACGAACAGAAAGGGGAGGGTCCGCGGGGCGGGATGCAAGAGACGCGGCTGGAGTTTCAAGAGCCTGCAGGACAGCTGTTGATACCTCCTCCAACAGCCACAGTCTACCCGTGTAAGTGCTTCCCTCCCTCACTCACTCCCCAACGCCTCGGGCCTGTACAGCGCCATGACGGTGCCCCCTCCACAAAGCCTTGGGTGTGCCTCGGGCATGTAATGTATGTCAGGTCTGGCATTATTATTATACAGGCCTCAGGCCTGTAATGTACAGTGCTGTATACTGCCTGTTGGGAGCCATATACTGCCTGTGGGGAGCTTTATACTGCCTGTGGGGAGCTGTAAACTGCCTGGGGGGAACTATTTACTGCCTGTGGGGAGCTGTATACTGCCTGTTGGGAGCCATATACTGCCTGTGGGGAGCTATCTTCTGCCTGTGGGGACCTATATTCTGCCTGTGGGGAGCTGAAAACTGCCTGTGGGGATCTGTATACTACCTGTGGGGAGCTGTATTCTGCCTGTGGGAAGCTGTATTCTGCCTGTGGGGAGCTGTATACTGCCTGTGGGGAGCTGTATACTGCCTGTGGGGAGCTGTATACTGCCTGTGGGGAGCTGTATACTGCCTGTGGGGAGCTGTATACAGCCTGTGGGGAGCTGTATACTGCCTGTGGGGAGCTGTATACTGCCTGTGGGGAGCTGTATTTTGCCTTTTGGGAGCTATATTCTGCCTGTGGGGAGCTGTATACTGCCTGTGGGAAGCTATATAGTGCCGTGGGGAGCTGTATTCTGCCTGTGGGGAGCTGTTTACTGCCTGTGAGGAGCTGTATACTGCCTGTGGGGAGCAGTATACTGCCTGTGGGCAGCTATATACTGCCTGTGGGGAGCTGTATTCTGCCTGTGGGGAGCTGTATACTCCCTGTGGGGAGCTGTATACTGCATGTGGGCAGCTATATACTGGCTGTGGGGAGCTGTATTCTGACTGTAGGGAGCTGTATTCTGCCTCTGGGGAGCTGTATACTGCCTGTGGGGAGCTATATACTGCATGAGGGGAGGTGTTTAATGCTTTTGGGGGCCTGGGG